>VMDO01024626.1:0-11785 GCA_007922755.1 Pedetes capensis | reverse complement strand
AAGAATTATTCTAAACTTGGTCCGTAAATGTCAGAATCCTTCAGACTTCTGCCCTTAGTTTTCATCTTTCTCAGTAAGAAATTTTAGATTATGAGAGGCTTTAAATATTTACAATGTGTCACAGAAGACCCCAACCATAAGTGCTTTATTGAACCCCACATCATTGTTTTTAAGAAAAGAGGCTTGGCTATGAGCTGGGCTTGTAAAGTTGTAAGGTCAAATTCAAGCCATAACAGTTACAATATGAGAAGTATTGCATGATCACCTAACTGCTTCAAACCATAGTTTATGTCTTTAATTATGAGGATAACACTCAGGTTTAAAGGGCTATCATGATAATTAAAGCTAAAAATTTTAAAGTTCTTATTTCAGTGCTGATACAAAGCAGGTATCAAATAATTTGGATGTATTTTATTTATCATTATTTGTACTATATTTGAATCTAGTGTTTTCAGCATTTTCCATCCCAGATTATCTGAATTCTATAAAAATACACCAAATAAAAGGAAGTCTCACTGTGGCAGCATTTTCAAGTGAGTAGGGGACAATGACATGTTCAACTTAGAAGAAGCCTCCCAAGTGGTCCTGACATTCAAATTCTGGGAGGTTACTGTCTCTTCAACTCTTCTCTCTCCATGCACTTATTCTAATGAGTTCAAAAGACTTTGCTCCTTAAACAACATCATCCCAAATAACATAACAATCATTTTCTTCTATGTTCTTTATGTTCCCATTTTTTTATCCAGTTACAATAATGTGCTTATTCAACCTCCTAGGATTCATGAATTGAACAGAACCTATTTTTTCTCAAGTGGAAATTTCTAAAGTTATATGTCCCTCAGAACTACCTGGTAGTTGTATTAAAGTGCAGATTTCTGGCCCCACAACCAGAGTTTCTGATTCTCCAGATCTACAGTTGAGCCTGAAAATGCACATATCTAAAAATCTCCCAGGTGATGGTGCATCAGGACCTATACTATGAAAACCACTTTTAGTCTACGACTTTTTTTCTGTTATTGGGGTTTGAACCCAAAGCCTTGTATGTGCTAGACAGTGCTCTACCACTGAGCTATATCTCCAGCTCTTTTTTATTTTTATTTTGAGACTAGGTCCCACTAAGTTGCCTAGGCTTGCCTTGAACTCACTATGCAGCTCAGTTTGGCCTTGAACTTGTCATCCTGCTACCTCAGGCTCCCTGGTATCTGGGATTACTGGTGTGCCTCACTGTGTATAGATAGCCTGGGATATTTAAATGGCAGTGCAGTTTAACATAAGTTTAACTTCAAATATTTGTTTTGTTTTCTCTACCCCTTCCTCTGTTCCTATTCTTCCTTTTTTTGGCTTTTCGCACATGAAAATTTGACTTTTCTCCTTAAGTTTTTGACATTTTAAATGAAGGATACTGGAATTCTACTTATTGTAATTATTTGTTCTAGCATTTAATTTCAGATATAATTCATTACAGGAATCTAGTAGTATGTGAATTACATATCATCTCTAGGTCTTAACCTTCTTAGCTGTGTGAAACCTGGTGTTCAGTCAAGGGCTTCAATGAAAGTTTAGTTATATTTAAATAGTTTAAATTTTAGTATATTGCCTACTTTGCTTGATTACTTACAAAATTTTCTTTGAGTGAAAATGGTGAAACAAGTATATATAATGAAATAGTATAAACCACTAAATGTCACTTGTATGTAAACCTGGGCATAAAAAGTTGAAATGATATTTTCAGTCACAATGGTAACTCAAAGAACACTCAGAATTTCTTTGTATGTTTTTCACACAACTACACTTTGTATTAACATTGTAATAATTGAATTTATGGATGTAATATTTAGGTCACTGTTAGGGTAATAGTCTCACAACTACCTACGGATTCCATATTATTGGAATTGTTAACTATGCTTTCCTAGAATAGAGATATACAGCTAGGTCAAATAAAATGAAATTGTAATTTTCCCTTTCATCCAAATGGTTGATTTTTGGAACTTTAATGTTGCTTGTGGGAATTTTTGCTTTTTCCTTGTATTTCTGCCTGGAAACACAACCTTTTTTTTTTTTTTTTTTAAACGCTGTGGTGCAAAGCAGCATGTGGAAGGTGTGTGATCATCAAATGAAGAAGAAAGAACATTTTAACCTAATGAGAGCTTTCACTTCCCAGGGTGACCTGCTTGCATTCTGTGCCAAGAGTCCTCTAAGAGGCTACAGCTGCTTTCATTCTGTCATTTCAGATGTGAAGTGCAGCCCCTGCAGCAGCTGTAGAGCCCCCACCTCTGCTCTGCATATATTCAAGAAAGAGACCCTTAATCTCTGAGTTTAAGAAAAAAGTTTATTAGAGCAACAAATGGGGCCACAGGATTCCTAGGGGGAGCCTCAAGAACTTAGAAAGTGGTGGCCAAGAAACCATGATGAAATAGAGGCTATGCATGATTAGCAAAGGACATGTGGATTACAGCTGTCCCTTAGAGAGGACTACACTGTGCATCTCCAGGAATGAAGGATGGCTTTCCATCTAATGAATTTGGAAAGCTCTCTTGGCAGGTTATTTTGTTATAAGCTAGATATTTCCAGTTATATTTTATTTTTTTCTAAAAGTAGTTCCATCCAGCCTAGCAATTCTTAAAGCCCTTCTAAAGTTTGCAATAGGAAATGAAATTTCTTGTCTTTTCTTTTATGTCTTTTTCTTCTTTTTATTTTACTAAATGTGGTCTTTATTAATTTTTGGACAATACTTCTGTCTGTGCTGCACTGATCTCAAGGAGACCTGCTGGTGGTGATGACTGTCTGTCATTCTGCTTCCAAAGCAAACTGAATATCATGCAAAGGCAGAAAAAATGGAACAAGGACCAACACCAAATGGCAGCAACAGTAGAAGGCTTCTAAATGAAGTTTAAAAACAAGAATGATACTGTAAGTTTTTAGTGATGATTGACCATAGAGAAGTCAACCAAGAGGTTCATGCCAGTATAGACTCATTCTTCTTCTTCTTCTTTTTTTTTTTTGGTAGTACTTGGGTGTTGAACCCAGGGTCTCACACATTCATATATACTTTGCAAGTGCTCTACCACTGGGCTGTACTACCAGCCCCTTTAGTATGTTTTATGTTGAGACACAGTCTGTTAAGTTAAGCAGGCTATCTCTGGCCTCAGACCTGTATTCCTCCTGCCTCTGCCTTCTGAGTTACTGGGATTATAGGTGTGAGCCACCATACCTGGCCAGTAGACTCATTCTTCATCTCCCATAATTCTGACATTGCCAATGCTATGCATGAATTCTAATCTGTCATATCTAGTGAGAGACTAAGGGAACTTTTATTTTTTATCATGATATTTTTTTCAATTGCCTGTAGGCATTTAGTATGTTTCACCCTGCATATATTATCTCCTATGTAATAAATGTGGAATAAATGTACAAATTTCTCTCATTTGTAAATGTTTATTATGCTATGTATTGTGTATTCATTATTAATTGAATATGCTATCTGAATATTTGAACACTGACTATTTACATCCAGATATCTATCGGTGGAATCAATTTGAAAGTAAAGTTTTAATTTTTGATTTTACTTCCTTCTTTTAGCCAAATGAAGATAGAAATTAAAATAACTTGGTCTTCTGTGTTATTCAAAAGTTAAAAAAACAAGAAGAAAATAAAGCTAAATGAAAGGTTTTTTTTTTGGCAGAGTTCTTTGTAATATTTTTGCCTTGACTGATAAGAAAATATATAAGATTCATGTAAGTTTGTAGCCTGATACCTAACAGAATTTGGTCATATATGGGACCTTTTCCTTTTCAAAGTAACCTATTTATAGTCAGCACCAAAAACCTCTAAGAAGGCTTGCATTTTACCATTTCAGACACAAACATAGGGATATAGCAGCTTTGGATTCTTCTTACATTGTGCATGCTACCTTCTCTGCCTCTTTGTGGATTTCCTTTTCCAATGAGTTTGAGAATTCTTTAGTGACAAAAAGTATGTTCTGCTGATTTCCCCCACCACTTTTTCTCATGCCTGTAGTGAGTGTGAGCTGAAAAAAGAAAGACTATTGAATAAAAAAGTTAAATGAATGACTCCAGGTGTATATTCAAGGTAAATTGAAAAAGTGCTGTATTATGCTAAAGTTAGGTATTCTTTCAAATAGATTCCAACATGCATATGGCTCAAATAGGATAAAAGTCTAGTACTTGCTCACATAAGCATTTGAGGTAATGTTTCTCTCAGTGAGACCAGAAATCAACCTTTGGGATCAATTGTAAAATAATCAGGACTGACAGCAGCCCTGCCATCTTTGAAACATGACTTACAAGGAATATAGGCTTATTAGTCCCAGTTGGCTAGGAGAGGGAAGGAACCTGAGGGACCGTCCCAGAGCAGAGGGCATCTATGTGACATTCACTTCCCTCAGCAGGCCAGAAGGGGCACATTTCACTTTCACATTCTCCATTGGCGTCGTACTAGCACTTGAGAGCACAGGCTTCCATTCAGGTCCTGGAATTAACAAAAATGTCAGTGTGGCCCCATTTCACATTGATCCAATGATTAATTCCATTCCTATAAGCCAGGAAATTTCTAGTTTTTGAATGCTTTATGTCTTAAAAAATAAAGCTGCTTTTCATCTATATTTTATTTGTCTAAGCTCCACCATGTTTTCCTATTCTATTCTGTATTTTGTTGTCCATCTTTTATGGTGTGTGTGTGTGTGTGTGTGTGTGTGTGTGTGTGTGTGTGTGAGAGAGAGAGAGAGAGAGAGAGAGAGAGAGAGAGAGAGAGATTAATGAACCCACCCTTTTATTCTATTAGGCACCAGATGCCATATTCAGAGCTAGAATACAGAATGAATGAGACAAAGATTTTTGCAGCTTAGTGACGTTTACATAAACAGAAAATTACAATTCTGTATTGTGAGCTTACTTTCCTCTTCCTGTTGTTCATTTTAAATGTATTTCCTAACTTCTTTTCTCCTGTTTATTTTTCCTCAATCTTGTCCAATTATAGATTTTATAAATTCTATTTATTTTATCCAAAAATTTTTTTTAATTTACACAGTATTTTCATGTTAATGCTAATGATTCAAGAGAATTATGAGACCACAACTATTTTTACTTATATGTTCTTTGGGGTAGAAAAAACAGTCTTATTTAATGAGACATTATAGAAGGCTAAAAAGTGAGATAAATGGAAAGGCTAATATTCCTTACATTTGTACACACATACACACATAGGATTTTCAAATAATTTGAGAAATTCTAGGACTTTATTTTACTTAAATTTGGTAAGAATTATTTTTAAAATGTCACTATTATCCATCTCCAGTAATTGTGGAAACAGTAATTACTGATAATTACTGGTGACTGGAATGTAAAAGTTGGAAGCAAAGAAGAAAGCTCAGTAGTCAGAAAATATGGCCTTGGTGACTAAACAATGCTGGAGATTGCATGATAGAATTTTGTCAGACCAATGACCTTTTCATTGCTAATGCATTTTTTTATCAACATAAATGGTAACTATACACATGGACTTCACCAGATAGAACATACAGGAACCAAATTGACTACATTTGTAGAAAGAGACATTGAAAGAGATGATGGAAAAATCAATATCAAATGTCAGGAGACGAAGTGCTGAGTGTAGGTCAGACCATCAACTTCTCATAGGCAAGCTCAAACTGAAACTGAAGAAAATTAGAACAAGTGTATGAGAGCCCAGGTATGACCTGGAATATATCCCACCTGAGTTCAGAGATCACCTCAAGTATAGGTTTAATGCATTAGACATGAATAGTAGAAGTCCAGAAGAGTTGTGGCATGACATCAAAAACATCATTCATTAGGAAATCAAAAGGTTAATAAAAAGACAGGAAAAAAAGAAATGACCAAATTATATGTAAAAAGAGACTCCAAAACTTGCCCTTGAACATTGAGCAGCTAAACTAAAAGGAAGACATGATGAAATTAAAGAACTAAACAGAAGATATCAAAAGGCAAATCAAGAAGACAAAATCAAATATTTTAATGGCATGTGAAAAGAGCTAGAGAGAAAAAACCAAACGGGAAGAACACACTGTTTTTCTTGAGCTTAAGGAATTGAAGAAAAAATTCAAGCCTCAACTGGCAATAGTGAATGATTCTACAGGGAAAGTATTGAATGATGCAGGAAACATCAAAAGAAGATGGAAGGAATACATAGAGTCATTATACAAAAAAGAATTAGTGTATGACCAACCATTTCAAGAGGTTATATATGATGAGGAATCAATAGTATTGAAGGATGAAGTGGAAGCTGACTTGGAGGAATTGGTAAACACAGGATCCAGAAATTGATGGAATACTAATAGAGATGTTTCAGCAACAGATGAAGTACTGTAGGTGCTCATTTATTTATGCCAAGAGATTTGGAAAACTGCTACCAGGCCAACCAACTGGAAGAGATCCATGTTTGTGCCTATTCCCAAGAAAGGAGATCCAATTGAATGTGGAAACTATCAAAGAACATCACTAATGTCACATGCAAGCAAAATTTTACTATCAAAGATCATTCAAAAGTGACTGCAGCAGTGTATAGACAGGGAACTGCTGGATAATCAAGTCAGATTCAGAAGAGGGTGGGGAACCAGGGACATCAGATGGATATTAGTAAAAAGCAGAGAATACCAGAAAGGTGTCTATGTTTTATTGACTATGCCAAGGCATTTGAATTTGTGGATCATAATAAATTATGGATAACACTGGGAAGCATGGGAATACCAGAGCGTCTAATTGTATTCATGAAGAATCTGTGTAGACGAGAGAGTTGTTGGAACAGAACAAGTAAACACTGCTCGATTTAAAGTTGAGAAAGGTGTACATGAGGGCTGTATACTCTCACCATATCTCTTCAATTTCTATGCTGAGCACATAATCCAAGAGGATGGACTTTATGAAGAAGAACATAGCATCAAGATTAGAGGAAGACTCATTACCAACCCACGTTATGCAGATGACACAACTCTGGTTGTTGAAACTGAAGAGGATTTGAAACATTTACTGATGAAGATTAAAGAACATAGCCTTCAGTTTGAACTGTGACTTAACATCAACCAAACAAAAATCCTTACAACTGGGTCAGTATGCAATTTCACAATAAATGGAGAAAGGATTGAAATTGTCCAAGATTTTGCTGTACTTGGTTAGATAATCAACAACTATAGAAGCAGCAGTGAAGAAATCAAAGGACCTATGGCATTGGGAAAAGCTGTGGCAAAAGATCTCATTAAAGTATTGAAAAGCAAAGATGTCACACTGAAGATGAAGGTGTCCCTGGGTTCTATCCCCAACATCCTAAAAATGGGAGAAGGATGTGGCAGCCCACTCTCAAAGCAATTCTGAAACAATCAGCCTTTGAAAACCCAATGAGAGTCACTATCAGTTGAAGATGACTTGATGGCATTGAAAAACAACATAATTTTTTTAAGTAGTCATTTAGAGAGTAAAGGATGTGAACTTCCTTTACTTCTGTCAGAAGATTGTCAATAAATTAAAAAAAAACATTTTGCAAGAATAGTTTTCAAAATAATAGAAATATCATTTAAAATATAGTAAAAGGAAATATATGTAAAAGGAGTTAAACATTCTTAAACTCATAAAAGTAAAGAGAATAAAAATAGTCAGCCTTTGCAAAGGGATCGTGAGTCAGATGTTCCACACTTCATCAAAGACTTAAAATACAAAACAAGAAAAAGACAAAGAAGGAAACCAGATGAACATTTGGGGCCCATCTATGGAAAGTATTATATATTTTTATGGTTTCAAGAAAGGTACTATAATAATAAAATGATCATTATGTTTCAGTAGGTCTCACAGTGAAAGTGAGAAAGAACAGACTTGCTTAACCAAGTGCTTGTTCACTTTAAAACCATTAGTTTATGGTACTTTTGCAGACATCCCTTTACCCTAATTGAGTTAAATAAAACATACTTGAAAGTTACAGTTTACCAGGTTGAGAATAAATATCAACTTGATAGCTGGATGCACAAACCAGGTGCCATGGTGATAATGAATTAGGAGGAAAGAGCTGACAAAAATCCTCAAATTTGAATAGGCCACTAAAGATAGTAAATTATAGCAGTATTAGGAACAGTTTAAGTGACATTGCTGTTGGTGTTTCCTTTGTACTATCTGTCTCTCTCTCTCTACCTACCTATCTACTCCCTTATTTCATCTTAATTGAGGTACATAAATTTACTTCTTTTAAGTCCACAGTTGGCTGAAAACTCTGAATAATTTCCTCATGGACCTCTTCAATTATTCCATAACCTCTGCCACAGGTAACCACTGAACTACTCTGTCTATTCAATTTTTTTCCTTTGCATTGACAATAGTGCTAGATGTGGCACTGTGTCGAGGAATGTTTTGTTCTATTGTAAAAGGGTTGCTGTGAGTCAGACCTGACTTGATGGCACCTAACAACAACAGCAACAACAAAGTTTTATATAAATGGAATTAATTATGTGGTATATAATCTTTGAGCTTGATTTTTTTGATTTAGCATAAATATTTTGTAATTTGTTGTGTTGAGTATATTAATATTTTGTTTCGTCTATTGCTCAGTAGTGTTATATGTCACAAATTATTTAGCTATATTCACTTGATGGGCATAGATTTTTTCTCTTTTATTGTTATGAGTAATGTTGTAGTGAACATTTGTGTATGTTGTTGTGTTGACATAAGTTAACTTGTCTTGGATAAATATCTAAGAGTGGGTTTCCTGCGTCCTATAATAAGGGTATATGAAACTTTGTAAGATGTTACTACTCCTTTCCAAAAGTGCTGTTGTTGTTAGGTGCTGTCGAGTCAGTACCCAACTCATAGCGACCCTGGGTACGACAGGGGAAACACTATTGTCAGTGCTTCTCTGCTGTTCATAGGGTTTTCAATGGAGGATTGATTTTTGGGAGTGGGTTGCCAGGTCCTTCTCCCAAGCCTATAGCTTCTGGTGTTCCCAGGTGGTCTCCCATCCAAGTACTAACCAGGCCTGACCCTGCTTAACTTCTGAGATCTGATAGGATTGGATGCCACAGAGCTATGGCTGCAGGCTTTCCAAAAGTCATAGTACTATTTTCCATTTCTGCTAACAATGTATAGTTCTCTAACCTTATCTACACTTGAAAATGACCAATCTTTTTTTAATTTTAGCCATACCAGTCCATGTGGTGATATACTGTTTTGGTTTCAATTTGCACTTTCCTGATAGCTAGTAATGGTGATCATCTTTTCATATGTTGATTTTACATTTGTATATATTATTTGTAAATTGTCTGCTCAAATATTTTGATCATTTTGTAACCGAATTGTTTTTCTTATAATTACATTCTAAGAATTTTTTATTTATTCTCTCTCTATAAACCCCCTGACAAATATGTTTTGTAAACACTTTCTCCCAATCTATGGTTTGTCCCTACACTTTCTCTTTTCTTTTTCCCCTTTTCTCCTTTCTTTGTGTCACTGGGAATGGAAACCAGGGCCTTATGCATGATAGACAAGCACCCTACTACTAAGCTACATCCCTAGCTGTTTGTGTTTTCATTTTCTTAAGTATGTCTTTCAAAGAAAAAAAAAGTTTTGTGATGTTAAAGATGATTTTTCATAATATTTGATACTATTATAAATGTTAATTTTTAAATTTCAAATTCATATTGTTCGTATGAGTATGAAGAAATGTAACTGCTTTTTATATATTGATCTTTATCTTACAGCTTACTAAATTAACCTGATAGGTTTGTTGTTGTTGTTAGTTGCCGTCGAGTCGGTATCCGACTCATAGCGACCCTCATAGGGTTTTCAATGGCTGTTTCGGGATTGCCTTAGGAGTGGATTGCCAGGTCCTTCTCCCAGTTTTGTAGTGCTGTGAATTGAACTTGGGACCTCAGAGACTGCAGCACAGCACTCTACCAACTGAGCTAAATCCCAGCCCTGATAGGTTTAGTTGTTGTTGTTGTTGTCATTGTTAGGTGCCATGGAGTCGGTATCCGACTCATAGCGACCCTGGGTACGACAGGGGAAACACTATTGTCAGTGCTTCTCTGCTGTTCATAGGGCTTTCAATGGCAGATTGATTTTTGGGAGGGGGTTGCCAGGTCCTTCTCCCAAGCCTACAGTTTCTGGTGTTCCCAGGCGGTCTCCCATCCAGGTACTAACCAGGCCTGACCCTGCTTAGCTTCCGAGATCTGACGGGATCGGATGCCACAGGGCTATGGCTGCAGACCATAGGTTTAGTAACCATGTATATTTCATCACATTTTTTTACATAGATATCATATCTCCCGTACATAATTTATTTCTTCTTTTCCAAACTTGATTCCTTTTGTTTCTTTTTCTAATTTTATTGCTCTGGTACAATGTTGAATACAAATAGCCAAAGCAAACTTCACTCTCTTGTTCCTCATTGTAAGAGGACATTTGATTAGTTACTTTTGTGTTGTTGTAACCAAAATACCTATCTGAGGGAATAACTCAAAGGAGGAAAGATTTAGTTTAGCTCATGGTTTCTGAGATATCAGCCCATAGTTCTTGGCTCCACTGATTCTGGGCTTCTGGTGAGGCAGATCATTTTGGCAGCAGGAGTATGTTCAGATAGTGACAATCAGGAAGCAGAGCAAAGCAGCTCACAACAGGGTGGACAGGAAGCAGAGTGTGGGAGACAGGAAGAGGCCACAGACAATATACTCCCAAGGACCTGCCCCCAGTTAACTGCTTCCTCCAGTTAGACTCCAACTTGGTAAAATTTTTAGAATCTCCAAAAATAGTTCCACCAGCTGGGGACCTAGGCTTTAACTCATGAGCCTATTGGGGACATTTCACATTCAAATAATAACAGATATTCAGGCTCCACAGTGTGATATCAGTTGTAGATTTTCACAGGATCTTTTTATTATCTAGAAGAGGTTCTTTTATGCTTAGTTTTCTAAGTATTCTGTTTTCCTCAAAAATGAATGTTTGATTTTGTCAACTATTTTTTCTGTATCTATTGAGAAGATGTTTTGGTTTTTCTTTTCATATGATTAATTTTTAAATGTTGAACCTACTTGCATTTCCAAGATAAGCCTCAATTGGTCATGCTGTATTGTACATATATTATTATTTTTATTATTATATTATTATATTTTGCTAGGTTTTTTTGCTAAAATTTCAATAAGAAATTGTTGCATTTGTATTTATGAGAAATGCTTGTCTATAGTTTGCTTCTAATATCTTTTTCTGGTTTTAGTATCATTGTAAAGCTTGCCTCATAAAATAAGTTGAGAAATATTTACTCCTTTTATACTTTGTCAGAGATTGTGCTGAATTGGTATTATTCCTTCATATTGGTGATTGACAGAATTTGTCAGTGAAGCAATCTAGGTCTGCAAATTTCTTTGTAGAAGAGTGTTAACTACAAATTCAATTTCTTTAATAGTTATAGTGCTATTGAAGTTATCTATTCACTCTTGAATGAATCTTTCTTTAAATTTTTTATTGGGCATTTTTAATGTACACCTTAATGTGATTCATTCTGACATGTTTTTCATTGTGGCATTTACATATATGCATTTTGATGTACATTATTCATATAGGTTCCCCCTCTCCCTCTTGTATGCCTCCCCCCCACCCCATCTAAGTCTTCTCTATCATTTACTAGGTAATAATTTTCTATATGTACTTGAGTCCCAGTTCTGTTTAAGATAGAAATTTTTCCTGTAGCGAACTTTGTTATTATCTTGTCAGAACAATTGCATGCATTTTCTAGACCATTTATATTGACACCATCCTTA
>VMDO01024625.1:0-29418 GCA_007922755.1 Pedetes capensis | reverse complement strand
CTGGGAATTGAACCCAGAGTGTCACACTTGCATGCTTTGCATGTGCTGTACTAGTAAACTTCTTCCCCAGCCCCCCCCCCCCCCCTTTTTTTTTTTTACTTCTTTTGAGATAGCATCTCACTAAATTATGCAGGCTGCCTTGGGTCTAGAATTTGCAATCTTCTTGCCTCTGCCTCCAGAGTCACTGGGATTACAGGTATGCACCACTCTGCCCAGCTGATTGTACTTTTCTTAAAGCTATTCCTTTGTATTTTATTGTAGAGTCAGAACAAGATCAGTGACATATTTTCCTCAGTCATATTTTATTCTGACTATTTAATATAATCATTCTATACTAATTTTATTTAATAACTGTCTTATACTGTGAAAATACATCTTAATTAATGTATAATTATATTTTATATACTTTATGTACTTTTTTCAACACTCAAATACTGCAAAGACTACATAAATTTGACCTGAAATTAACTAGTATGTCAATTAGCATAACTTTTTAAAAATTAACAGAAACATTAAAATAAATTTTTATGACTTCTTTTAAAGCTTTTAGAAAACAATTTCAAATGTTCCAAAATGGAGATTTCATTAGTGGCAAATTTGGATTGAATTACCGATAGTAAAAGTAGGTTGTCTACAATTAACTCACTATTAATTGTTCTCTTTCTGCTAGGAAGTAGTTTAAAAAGTTGTCCCAGAATATTCTTTAATATATTCTGAAAATTAGCAAGTGTGCTCTGTGGTATGAACATTACAGGGAGTGACATGATCACTCTCATCCACTAGTGGTAGAAAAGGACCGTCAGCACATATAGGAGAGTCTTCCTCTTTTATTTGTTTTCACTCTAACAATGTCTCCGTGGAAGAGTGTCCTTTTTGTTGATTTTCATTCCTCCAACAAAAAAAATGATCCTAGGAGGCCAAATCAATTTGTATCATTGGTTTTAAACTTTTTGAAGAAATTTATCTATTTTAAGACAGATATTTTTCAATCTCCCTCAAGCTGAAAAAAAATAACCAACTTATGAGCAGGATTTCAGCCTCTCAGTTGAAAGTAGAGATTCTTTGCCTTTCTAGCTGTCTGTCTATCCATTTCTCATTCATTTTTCCTTCCTTTATTCAAAGATACTCAATAACTATTTATTCAAGACACTGTGCAAGTTTAGGAAATAAAAATATGAGCTCTGTTCATATAGAGCTTACAGGCCTGGAGCATATTAGGTCATAATAGGCTCTTGATCAATTTTCTGAATAAATTATCTATTAATGATCTTAACAGAAACTATCTATTAGGCAGTTGCGTACTACCCATTGATCTATTTCATATTAATAAAGTTTCATTGATGCCTGGCCCCAAGTCATTATAATATTAATCTGGCCTATAATGGAGCATGCCTGCAGCTATACTGCTTTGGCATCGGATCCCATCAGATCTCAGAAGCTAAGCAGGGTCAGGCCTGGTTAGTACTTGAATGGGAGACCACCTAGGAAAACCAAGTGCTGTAGACTTGGGAGAAGGACCTGGAAATCCATTCCCAAAAACCAATCAGCCATTGAAAACCTTATGACTATCAGAGAAGCACTGACAGTAGTGCCAGGCACGGCACAGTGTAAGGTAGTGATTTACCAGTTGTACATAGGGTCACTATGAGTCAGTCCTGACTTAATAGCACCTAACACTACCACCACCATGGAGCACATTGTAAACATACCAGCTTCATGATCAATTGTTATTTAGAATCTTTTCTGTTACTTTTCCCACTAACACACCCATTCTTTAAAGAAGACATATTTAGGAGCTATACATTTTAAGCCCAAACCTGAGTTCATTCTTCTTTTTCCTTTCCTTTATTCCAAAAATATAATCCACCAATACGTCGTGTCCATTCTATCTACAAAAATACTTTTCAGCCATTGACAAAATATTTATCTGAGTCATTGAATAGTGTCAGGGTTTTCCTCTATTTCAATTTAAAATTCACTTAACATACAGCCTTCATAATCATATATTTGAAATATAAACCACATGATGCCAATTTAGTACCTAAAATCTTCTAATTACTCATCAGTGTAATTAAAGAAAAAATAACAAAATGTGGACTCTGGCTGCAAAGCACTCCGTGATTCAGCCCTGCCTGACTCTCTGAATTCCTGTCACTTACCTCTAAATCATTCACCTGCAGCCAGTGGCTTCTGTTCATTCCCTTAGGATAGTTTATGTCTTGTTTATCTCTCGCAGAATGTTCCTTATCCAACTACCATTCCTTTTTCTCTCTCTTCTTATTCCTTCTTTTCCTCTTTTAAATTTTTGCAGTCATAGAAAATCATCCCACAGTGTTTACCTTGAAAAAGGAATTGGAAGCAGAAAACATAATAGACGGATGATTCAATGGGTTTAAAAAAGAGAAATCTAGGAGTAAAGGTCATTACAAAGTGTTCATGATTTTTATTGTTTCTCTATTCAAAATAACCATCCTTAGTTCATGATAATTTTTCATTGCATTTTCCTCTTATGAATAGTTGTTATGCATGATGTTTGTCTAACCTATGTTAAATTTTTTGAAATCATTTTATTTCCTTATTCTATTTCAGTGCATTGGACAATTGTATTTATCCATTTTCACACTTTTTTCTATATGTTTACCTATGCTTTAAACTTATTGATCCTAGTCATCACTTCTTACAAAATATTTTATACTTATGAAAAGATTTAACTCCTTGTCAGTAGTAATACTATCTCTTTAATGCCCCACAGTTTTAGACCATTTTCATATGAAGTTTTATTTCAAAAGAAAATCTTTTTCATATACTTTGTTTTATAAATTTCAACTGTTGACTCCTACTCTAATTCTATATTTTCTATATCTCACCATTTGATTTATTATGAAACATTTAACTAGGGTCAACATATATTTTCTTGACCCTTATTCCAAAAACAAAAGTAATACTTTATTTGAAACATAATACTCCTCATTTGTTAACTCCTCATCCATAATACTCCTCATACATAAACATGTAAAGAACTTTTGTTTCAGACCCATTTAGAAAGATTAAGTTTAGGAAATAAAGTGAAAAATCCAAAATGTAAGCAGATAATGGTGAGTCCCTGGTATACAAAGACACTGATGTAATGCACTAGGGTGGTAGAGATTGTAAAGAGACAAAATAAAATATCCATACCCATTACAGAGAACCCTATCTTGCTTCACTGAGCCATCCTAGGTGGAGGAGTACAAGATGATTCCACATGGAGCCCAGATTAAAGACATAAAAGTACTGCTATAAAGAGTATCTTTTTATATTTGAGAAGGGGTGCTCAAGATGTGGCACATACACAGCAGCAGAAGCATTACCTAGAGATGGTTAGAGCTTCATCATATCTAATTTGAATATTTGAGCCTTGGGTTTGTCATTAACAAGACCCCAGGTACTGAGTTGGTACACTAAAGTTTAAGCATGCACCCCATGTCTCCTGGAATTGAGATCAATGCATTCATAGAAAACATGCATATGAGAATTTTATTAAATGGTGGAATATGTGGATGGACTATCTTGAGGGATACTTGAATTTCCTAGCCTTATCTTGTACAAACACAAAGAGCACAATTTTTCAACAAATGTCTTGATACTGAAGAAATAACTATGAGGATGACGATCTCTGTAGATAAAAGATTTATTCAATTTGATGGTTTCCTGGCTTCAACTAAGAATTTGGTTTTTGAATGAGTCAGAATGTTCCTAGCCCCAATACCAACTGATATTAACTGACTTTCCAGCTAGGTATGCAAGTGTGAATGACTACAGATCAAAAGAATATTCTGGAATAGGGAAATTTTTGAATGAATGATTTAATCCTACCAATGTTTTTAGATAGAATAAGACACCCTACAGAAACTGGAAATTCTAAACTCTTGGGATTGACTCCCATTTTTGTGAAATAGCTTAGCATCAATCTATGACAGAATGCTATTTCTATGAAATAAAACCATAATAAATAAATAAATAAATAAATAAATAAATAAGAAGCATAAAATACCCCTCTAATACTCCTAAGCCTTGGAGCCAATAGTTTCTAAGTTCCATTTTTTTCTAGGAATGTATTTTCCTTTTCTAAATATAGTTTTATGAAGTCCTATTATGAAAACCCTATGAGGGTCGCTATGAGTGGGACATGACTCTACAACACCTAACAACAATTATGAACTCAAAAATATTCTGTGACCCTTGCTGATTTTCTTTTTATATCTGAACACTGTTTGGCAGTAAAATTTGGTTTGTGTCAGGAGTCCATGTAGAATGCATTGACCATATGAGATGAAGGTGGAAGGTGGAAGTGAACAGGAGAGGAAGGACTGGGTAGAAAACAAGTTGCCAGAATAGTCAGCTGTAGTCTGGGTCAGTCAGATTACCTACAAGTGTGTTTCTTCCAAATGTCCTGGAAGCATTTTGTTTTATTCTTTATTTTTATTCTTTTCCTAGGGTTATCTATATATCCACCTTCCAACAATAGCCTAAACCAGTATACTTTTATACCTTTAATATCTATAAGTCTTTGAAAAGGTCTGCCATATTCTAAACATCAGCCATGTAATCTAGTAGTTCTCAAACCTTATTTCATCCTCCTTTAGGACTTGGTTGAACTGCCTCTGGGATACTGTTGGATAAGTGGAAGAAAACTGATTCAATTCATCATCTCTTCCTTTAATAAAATTGGCATGTATTTGGTTCTATCTGTTATATAAAATATTACTTTCCAAAGTTTCTATTTATTAAATGTTTAGATATTTAATAAAGTTCTTCTTGTTAAAAATATAAATTTTGAATAATACTCATACAAGCCATGTATATCTCTTAGCAAATGATGAAATGTTCTTGGAAAATTCTATAAAAACAAACCTTAACATTTCCTAGGAGTTCTCTGGAGGTAATATGCTAACAAAAATTATTCCAGCAAAGGAAAATTTAAGTGTCTTTGAAAGAATGCTTTTATAGATCAGCGATAAGTATGTAATTACCTATTTTAGGAAAAAACTGAGACATTTGCCAGTAATTTAATGGTATGCCATAAAGGTATTAGAAATTGGTAAGATTGAAGAAACTCCATTACTTTTTAACAAGTTATCACTTATTTTTGGTATCACCTATCCAGCTTTCTCTAAGATTATAAAAATATATTTTTTTCATTTCCACGTTGACCTAAAATTTAACTAATGCAAATATCTACATATCTTTTATATATTTTTCAGATATATACATACTTGAAGGGAGAAATTATAATTTTAGTTTCAACTGAATAGATTTTAAAATATACTTGCTCAGTTCTTCTTATTGATTCAATTTCTTTTTCTAGTTTAGAATATTTGTTTTTTGAATAAGTTAAGTGGGCAGAGCAGGACTAGGACAATTCTCCTTGTTCACTGAAATAAGAAAAATAAAATACTGGTCTATAATAGAAATAAAGGCACACATAAAGTAGCCTCTTAATTTGACAACCAGATAATGGTAGTTAAAAAGAAATATTGGTTCTAAGACTTAGGAGTATTAGAGGAATACTTTATGCTTCTTATTTATTTATTTACTATGGTTTTATTTAATAAAAATAGCATTCTGTCATAGATTGATGTTAAGCTATTTCATAGAAATAGAAATCACTCCAAGAGTTTAGAATTTCCAGGGATCATTCTGTTCCTAATTAGTATCTTAAAAGTTGCTACCAGGTATGATAGCATGGGGGTATTCTATTTTATGTTTTAGACATAGCCCTAGTGAAAGTACTATTAAACATCCCATTGTATTGATTATTAAAAGCAGCAACATTCTGATGACTGCAGCAATAGCGTAGACCTGGCAATGGTGGGTGGAAGAATGTGCTTTCTCTGTGCAACTACTGCTCTCATTTAAACATAGCTTCAGGCTTTAACACTGCAAATCACTTCAAAACAAAATTTAAACATAATGAGGAATAGTGGAAATGGGAATTATTGAACCTAGAATGATCAAGTCAGAAATGCCTCAGAGTAAACTTGTTTTAAATTATATTAAGGAATGGGAGACTGAACTTCCTTGACCTCATAAAGTTTTCTAATGGATGAGTTACCCATCCAATACAGTAGATATTTTGCCACAACTGATGCAAATGTATAGAAAAAGTTTGGAGTCTATGATGTTAGGTATATTGTATAGATATATAAAAATAAAAGGTATATAGTATAGGAATATTTAGATAAAATTTATTTAAAGAACATTTCTCTAATTTCAAAATGTTCTTGAATATTCACATAATGTGTTTATAATGCATATTTTGAAAATTTTAAATTTTAAATTTTTAAAATTATTCAGGCATTTCTTTCCTCTAAGTATGAATACAAATATGAGTTAAGAAATTATTCCATAATGCATAAATGTGAGCAAATATTGAGAAGCCAGAAATGGGTTTTCATCATGAAGTATGTCTTTGAGTGCTCTTGACCTTCCTCCAATTGAAACTTGAATCTCCCAGAGGACACTGCTTCCCAGTGGCCTTCTCAAATGGTGATGTGTTTCTATCTCACATTCCTCATATACCTTGGCTTGAAAGTGAAGTTTATGTCTCCCTTATTTTGCATTGCTTCTGGACCATTCCTCTCCTCCTTAAAATTCATCAGCCTTGACTTTCCTATCTTGGGACAATCCTTTCTTGTCGCTGAATACCACAGATCCAGGCTTACTCATTATTTCTTGAAATATTATTTCCATAACATATATCTCTCCAATATAATCTTTTGATTTTTGATTATTTCAACAATATGTGTGTGTGTGTGTGTGTGTGTGTGTGTGTGTGTGTGTGTGTGTGTGTGTGATCTTTCTAAATCCTGATAGCTAAATCATTTGGTCTTAGGCCAATTTAACTATAATTTGAATGATTATATCTTATGACCTTTTATTACGATTAATGTCAAAATAACAATAATGCCAACTACCAAAACCTTACTAAATTGTCATTAAATAGAAAAATAGAAGGATTGAAGAATATGCCACAAGCTCTTAAAACTCCCACAAGTGTTGGTCCTTAGATATTTGCCATTTCTATCCCCTTACTTTATGCTATGGTTTAAGTGTGTCCCTCAAAGTTAATTTGTTAGAAATTGAGCCAGGTTCGGTGGTGCATGCTTGTAATCCCAGCGGCTTGGGAGGTGGAGGCAGGAGGATTGCAAGTTTGAGAGCAGTCTGTGTAACTTAGCGAGACCCTGTCTCAAAAAGTTAAAAAAAAAAAAAGGGCTGGAGGTGCAGCTCAGTGGTCCAGCACTTGCAGAGCATGCAAGCGTGAAGCCCTGGGTTCAACCCCCAGTACCACAAAAAAAAAAAAAAAGAAAGAAAAAGAAAAGAAAAGAAAAGAAAAAAGAAATCTAATCCCCAAATCTATAATGGCATTTGGAGGTGGAACCTTTAGTATATACTTAGGGTGAGGGGAATTCTAGGAGGTGTGGGCCTCATGATGACTTTGATAGTTTTCTACCAACAGTAAGAACCATTGGAGTTTGACAGTTGCCCTGTCTCACCATGAGATGCCATCCACCTTGTCATGATGCAGCAAGTGAGCCCTCACCAGATGCCAAGAAGATGCCAGTGCCATGCTCTAGGGCTTTCTAGTGTCTCGCACCATGAGATGAAAATTCATATTCTTTAGAAATTGCCTCATCTGTGGTGTTCACTGATAGCAACAGAAAACATACCAAGATGCTGTGAATAAATTGTAACCCTAGTGAAATTTAACCCTTTCTTTTATATATTTAGAGTTTTTTCTCACATTGTTGGTTGTGGAGGTGTTGTGTGCCCATCAAGTTGGATCCAACTCATAGTGACTATAAGTTTAACAGGAAAAACACTACCCAATATTATGCCTTGCTCTTGATCTTTTTATACTTGAGCTCAGTATTGCAGCCACTATGTTTCTTCTTATTTTGAGTTGTGTCACATCAGCAAATTAGGTCCCAGGTGCTTTACTCCATTCCCATCATTAAAGTCAACTCTACTCTGAGGAGGCAACTCTTCACCAGATGTTTCTTGAATTCCTTTCAGCCTAGGGGACTAACTTTCTGGCACTCTATTTGACAGTGCTTCTCTGCTATTCACAGTGCTTTCAATGGCTAATTGTTTTGGGAGTGGGCTGCCAGGTCCTTCTCTTTAGTCTGTCTTAGTCTGGAAGCTCATCTGAAACCTGTCCACCCTGAGTGTCCCTGCAGATGTCTGAAATACTGGTGGCATAGTTCCCAGCATCATCGCAGTATGCAAGTCCCCACAACACAACATACTGACAAACAAGAGGGAGTTTCTCATATAGCTAAAAATAATTCTTAGCAATTATCTTCCCTCTCTCCTTTATTTTGAATATATCTTTTCCTTAAGCCAATAGAACATCTTGTTATGACTCCCTAAATAATACAAACAATAAATTAAAAGTAATAAAAATAATCATTATCTCCACTTCCTCCAGAAATCACCATATTTATGGAAAGATTTCTCAAAATCATTTTTATCATTGTTTCCAAATTGTGTCCTGTTTCACCTGAGATCAGCAATGGCCTACTTATCTTAGAAACCTGTGGTCATTCCTCAGTCCTCACAGAGTGACCTTTTGACAGTATGAAGTACAGTTGGGTACATTTTTCATTTTTATTATATTAATTTTGATATCCAACAAACCACACTATCCAGAGTATTTGCTTTATTATATTTTTGCAGTTCCTGTACACAAATGATTTCTGAATGGGATTTTACCCCTAAACAAATCTCTGACCCTAAGACTGAAAGATCTAATTCCTACTCTCTTGTCCTACTTAGAAGTCAGAGATATCCTAAACCTAATGTAGGCCATTTCTTGGGGAATCTCCTATGTTGGTATCTTCTGAAAGATATTGCTATTATTCTAGTAGTAGCATGAATATAGCAAGGGGTGGGTGTCTCAGGACTAAGGGATTGTGTTTACTTAGTCTTAATATTTGTATTTTTGTACTCACACCTCCAGTTATGAATGGAATCACTCATTCCTGAGACTCTTCCTTTTATTCCATCCAGAGACCAATTCTCCTAACTTCTAGAGCAAGAGTGGCAGACAATCCCCCAGAATTTAGTACAAGGTTAGGGATGTGGGGATACAACATCTCTCAAACAGCATGCTCCAGTTGGCACCAGTTGTCTGACTTGTTTTTTCTGCCATGTGAATATATTTGGTGCTCAGATGCCTCCTTTTTTTCCTTCTGTGTTTAAATTTTGGCTAAGTGAATTAGCAGTTATTCATCTTTTACCCTAGTTCCAAAACTCTATTTGTACTGTTTTCTCTCTTACCTCCCTGCCTTAGGAAATTTGTCTCTTAAGTAGTAACAATAAAAAGAAAACAAAAAAGACTTCACTAGAACTGACAGAGAGGAAAATAATAGATAGAAAATATAATAATAGATAATTATTAGATAAATAATAGATAGAAAATAATAGATCTGAACCCAGATTGGAATGGCCATTTCCATATTCAGAAGGCTGATAAAAATGATGAAGCCACTTTAAAGACCTAAATGTCACTTTCCTTCGCATTGTGTTTACTGCAGTCCTCATACTAATTCTTTCCTAATACCACGTAATTAAATGTTAAAAAAATGATTCAAGGGATTCAAGCAGTACCTTTGCATGGTCAAATATATACTTAGTTCATTTTATGTAATTTAATTTCATGCTTCTTTAAAGACAATTAAAATATTGTTGACACAGCTAAAGTTGGGAGGAGTCATCTGAGTAAAGGTGGACTATATATCCCAAGACCCAAAGGTAATTATTTGGCAAATTGGGCACTTACCACCTGAATGTAAAGAGAACAGGAGAAATTTTATTTTCACTAAATTGATTAAGGAATACAAAAAATGCTTGTTCATGACTTGATTTTGTTGTTCATGTGTGGAATTGGTATACATAAAAGAGTAATATTTATTAATCGTATACCACAAATTATTGACACAATTTCCCTAATATTCAACATTTTACAAAATTGACAGTGCCAGCCTAACTTAATATATGAGAAAATCAAGGCTTATCAAATTTCAATAACTTGCCTCATTTATTTACCTGGAAAAGATGGAATTAGAACCTAAACTTATATAGGACAAGAGCCTGTTCATACTACTGTGTCCTATCTTGGCATGAAAACATGATTCTAGCCAGGTGCTGTGGCACATACCTGTAATCCAAGCATCTTGGGAGACTGAGATAAGAGGATAGCAAGTTCAAGGCCAGAGGCGGGCTAGACAATGTAGGGAAACCCTATTTTAAGATAAAAAAGTAAAAAAAATGGGCTGGCGGTGCAGCTGAGCAGTGGAGCATTATGGGCTCAACCCTCAGTTCCGAAAAAAAGTATGGTCCTAAATATAGAATTCCTTTTCTCCTTTAGTTAACATGGGATAAAGTTCTTCATTACGTGAACCATTTCATAGCGCTATTATTGGGCCTTTTATGGATGAACTGACTGATTGATCTATTACTTTATTTTGTGATGAAGATAGTCCCCATTCCAAAATGCAGTTAAGATACACATGGCTAATAATTGCATAGTTAGTGCAATAGTTTTCAATCTATCAAATATGTAAAATATCTGCTATTTGAACACAATAAGACAGTACTGACCACAACAGTCCACCATTGAAGATTTATAATCTACCTAGAAAGACTAGATGTTACCAAATAGTTAACTAAGTAATCTCAGAGTGGAAATGTTATGAAAGAGAAGTACTCGTGTTTCTGGAGAGCAAAGAGAACTCATGGTAGTTGGGGATTAGAGATCCACCCTGAAGAAGATAGAGGAGGCTAAGTTCTAAGAGACTTGGAAGATAGATAAAGCAATAGTGGATGTGTGAAGAAGAAAGGGAGAAGTGGGAAATGTGCTGATAAAAAGCACACAGGAGAAGAACGGGGTGGCCAATGAGGGATACAGGCATAGAGTCATTCCCAAAATATCTCCATTCCCTTGTTAATCATTTGGGCATTGCATGGAGGGGTAAAGGGGTGCAGTTTATGTTTTTTAAATTTATTTTTTATCTGAGCACTGATACTAGTTTCCTTTCAGTAAGATCCTTTCACTGAGTTCAAGCCTCTGCAGGTAGAAGAAGATAGATTGACTTTCCAAATCATTGCCATGAGTACTTACTTTATTGAGACCTGGTATAGCCTATTTCCACATAGCTTCCTTTGACTTAGATGACAAAGTTGCAATCAACATATACTGTTGATTTAGGGTATAAAATTATTCTCTTTGTTCTCTATTGTCCAATGATACATTTATACTCAAAGTAAAAGCCAAAACTTTTTTTTTTTACAAAGTACTTCTCACACTAGGTTTAAAACCCCCCAAAAATTGTATTTAGCACCATAGTAATACAAAGGTGGCCTGGGGTTTAGCTCAGTTGGTAGAACGCTTCTCTGGACTCTCTGAGGACCCAGATTCAATCCTCAGCACCACACAAATGGGAGAAAGATATGGCAATCCACTCCCAAAGCAATCCCCAAACAATCAACCATTGAAAGCCCTATGAAAGTTGCTATGAGTCGGGCAGGACTCAATGGCACCTAACAACAATACAAAGGTATGTCACTCCAACAAATTAGTTGTAGTGTCCACAGCCCAGCTGTGCTAGGACAATAGACTAGGTTACAGACATAGAAGAAAATACCAGAAAGTGGCATGGGAAATATAAGGTTCCTTGAAACCTTCTAACAGGGCAGATAAACTTACTAACAAGGAAGGTCCGTGAGGACTGAAAGGGGCTCAGCAATGCTACCTCCTTGGAGTATCGAAGGTCTGCTGGCTGCACTTCTTCTTCCCACAGTGATCGCCACACTGTGTATGGCAGACAGGTGTTTTATGGGGTAGATGACATAACATGGGTGTTCTTACCTTGCTTTGTGCTTGCATGACAGGCTCTCCAAGGCAATGCAGACTTATTTATTGTACATGCAGGAAAATAATTTCTCTTTACAGAAAATGCTAGTTTCTTAATTCCAGTTACAGTTCATGTGGAGAGTTAATATTCTTTTAGACAGAATTTATTGGAGCAGTCTGGTCTTGATCCTCCCTACTTTTTTACTTGGTAGCAACCTTGGGAATAGAAAGGGGCATTTCAAAGACTTGACATTTGATTCTACCTTTCTCAAGGATCATAAAATGGAGAGGTCACAACGTGATTTTCCTTGTGAAAACACATTCGGAGCCAATCGAATCTTTAATACTCTTATGTAATATGCTGAAGCAAATTTCCACATAATATACACTTTAAATAAATCCAGCCAGTGACATACTGAAAGATTTACACATTAGTATGTAGTAAAATTAACTCTCTCTTGCATCTTCAGAATAAATTAATTCACTTGAATTTTGTTGTTCGTGTGCAAATAGCATATTCAGAAATATAATCCCAAGAGTTTAAATTTTGCTCTTGCGGTTTTTAAAATCTGGCCCTCTAATCACCAGCACTAGTGGGCAACTTTGTAGTAATGTAAATTTCCCTAAATCCTAAATAGTGGGGCTGGGGCTCAGCCGTATGTGTATTAACAAAGCTTTTGGAGATCCTGATATATAGTAAATATTTAGGACCCACTACTCTAATTTGACTATGAATCAAAATGTTCTTGTACTAGAAGGTTTCTAGTTTGTAATTTTGAATCATGGACTACTTTTCAAATAGTTCGCTTGCTGACGGCCATACGTTCTACTTTTAGTTCATTTGTCTAAACTGGGATTGTATTTTCTTATGAGAACAGCACAGTAAAGAATAGTATGCTTCCCAAATTTGTTGTTGTTGTTGTTGTTAGGTGCTGTCGAGTCATAGTGACCCTCATAGGGTTTTCAATGGCTGACTGTTTCTGGATTGCCTTGGGAATGGATTGTCCGGTCCTTCTCCCATTTTGCAGTGCTAGTAATCAAACTTGGGACCTCAGAGACTGCAGAGCAGCGCTCTACCAACTGAGCTAAATCCCAGCCCCGCTTCCCAAATTAGATTACCATGTTTTCCACCTGCAATAAAATGGAAATGAATGCATTTCTGATGAAAAATAATGGAAAACAATGTTACAATAAAATGCAGATCATTTAATAATAATAATTAAGGTTTTTTACTAATATAAATTGTAGCTCAAATAAGGTCAAAGTTATTTGCATTATAAGGAGGCAAATTAATGCTAGACAGATTTTGAAGCAGATTATATGATCTACCAATGACTTTACTGATGATGGCAACAGCTCTTTATTAATTTAGCCTTCTTTCAAAATACATACTTTTTTTTATCAGTTCAGGTATCTCCTTAACACATTTCTTATAGGCATCAGTTGGTGAATGTTGGACTATGTATGTGTGAAGGAAGAAACTGAAAATAAGTTTGTGAGGTGGGATAAGGAAGGCTGGAGTTTGAACACAATTTTCATGAGTGAAAGGTTGATATAGCATAGGATAAGATTAGGAAAGAAGGAAAGTGAGGGTGATTGGTTCCCTGAAAATGGAACAAAGGGGTGAAGATTGTCTGTACTACCCGTTAGAACTGTTGTGCTTTTTTGATGATTAACCTGCAGGGAGACATTGAGTCCAGGGGAAAGGCAAGGAAAGGGAATTGTCACAGAGAGGAAGTGGGAAAGAGAGCCAAGTGGGCTAATTTGTGAGATATTTTTACCCTGGATGTACTTTCCTCTAACTGAGTAAAGCTATATTCAGGAGAAAAAATCAAAGGATAAGCATTTTCATATGCTAAGAAGTTGTTTTCATTTCTCTAAGATGATTATACTTCAGTTCGGCGATAGATAAACTGGGCTGGGATTTAGCTCAGTGGGTAGAGCGCTGCGCTGCAGTCTCTGAGGCCCCGAGTTCAATTCCCAGCACAGCAAAAATGGGAGAAGGGTCTGGCAATCCACTCCCAAGGCAATACTGAAACACTCGGCCATTGAAAACCCTATGAGGGTCGCTATGAGTCGGATACCGACTCGACGGCACCTAATAACAACAACAACATAGATAAACTACGCTATAGCCACTTTTGGCAGTTAATTACCTGCAGAATTGAATGACTTCTAACAGTGAGAAAACTTTACCTAAGTTTCCATCATGTATGAATTATCACAATAAATTGTTTACTTTGCTTTTAGGGATAAAAATTATTTTATAGAGAGACAGTAGTGAGTAATTATTTAATCTACCACCTATACTGGCATTGTCTGTTTTTGTTATAATTATTTTTAAATTTCCGTAACACTATATGATAAATTCTAAAATTATTGTCCCCAAAGTGATATGTTTAAAATAAATAATTATAGCCCTGTGCAGTGGCTTCCACCTGCAATCCCAGCAACTCAGAAGGTAGAGGCAGGAGGATCACAGGTTCGAGACCAGAGGCAGTCTGTGTAATTTAGTGAGACCCTATCTCAAAATAAAAAGTAAAAAAAATAGGCTAGGGGTACAGCTCAGAGGTACAGCACTTTCAAAGCATGCAAGTGCAAGGCCTTGAGTCCAATACCCCAGTACCACAATAAAATAAATAATAATAATAATAATAATAATAAATTATTATAGATTCCAACCACACCCACTTACTCAAGGACATTCATTTCTGGGTAGTTTTGTCTCCACACAGCTGGTCTTTGATAGTCAGACTCAGGTTCTAATACAGTGCCAAACTTCTTCCCCCCTATAAAATATTTCTAGAGCACTTTATCCTCTGGGCAGACTATTTATAATTGAAATTAAACTTTAGTAAAATTAAGTCATTCAATTTTTCAAATAGTTTTGAGTACCTATATTATAGTTGCCTGCAGCAGTACCACTGCGGCATCTGATCCAGTCATATCTCGGAAGCTAAGCAAGGTCAGGCCTGGTTAGTCCTTGGATGGGAGACCGCCTGGGAACACCAGGTGCTGTAGGCTTGGGAAAAGGACCCAGCAATCCACTCCCAAAAGCAATCAGCCATTGAAAACTCTATGAATAGCAGAGAAGCACAACAATAGTATTTTGTCTGTTGTACTGTTGTACATAAGGTCACTATGAGTAGGATACTGACTCAACGGCCCCTAACAACAATATATTATAGTCTATTAATCAGTGATACATTGATCAATAAATGTTAAAATAGCAATGTTCTAAATTCTATCCTCTTGGATATTATATTTTAAATAATTTCCAATATTATACTAGACCAATACAAACACAACACCTTACTGTTAAAAGAATTTCAATTTGTAAAGATGAACTTAGTATCAAAAATATAATAAAATTAGAAGCACGGGCTTTTATCTGTATGTCTATCTGTCTTTTTTCTTCTATTCTATATTTTTATGAGGTAGTGGAGGAATAGTTTACATATTCTGTGAGAGGTAGGAATGAATTAGCAACAGAGATTCCAAAAATAGCATATTCCTTTGACATCTTAAACATTAAATAGAAGGCAGGACCTTCTAAGTGGTTTTAAGAAATTACCATTAATGGAAACTTATTTTCTACAGACTTTATTTAAGGTGGAGTTAAGCAAATGATCGAGGAGTCTAGCTCTTTTTAGCCAAAGAGGCAAACATGTCCTCTGTACTTAATAAGCAAGTATGTGATGAGTGTGTCAGGAGCTCATTAAGTCTCTGATGCTTCTAGGAACTTCAATTATTACTGTCATTGTACTTTGCATTCTAAAGGACATTTGACTCATGTTATTCTGAAAGTATTTTCCTATGATGGAAATAGGTTTAGTAGATAATTCTATTTTGTTCCCAATGAAAGGCAGCATTAACTTTCAAACGTACAGATGAATGCTGTGCAGTGTCAACACGATTAACTACAGGGAGCATAAAAATTGCTTTTGTAAAATCATTTTTTCTAAGGTAATGTGTTTAAATTCAATACTCCCTCTCCTGTTGTATTGAGTGCCCACTATGTGCAAATCAACTTTATTCATAGACATTATAAAAGCAGAGAAGCATAACAATATATTTCCTTGGTCCTAAA
Source organism: Pedetes capensis (assembly GCA_007922755.1). NCBI lineage: Eukaryota > Metazoa > Chordata > Mammalia > Rodentia > Pedetidae > Pedetes > Pedetes capensis. The sequence continues at coordinate 13,432 of VMDO01024625.1, read as the reverse complement.
ATAAGTTTAACTCATAAAAGAGACAAAACATTTGTATCCAAATATGTATGAGGTAGAAATGGAAATTGTGATATGTGTTGAAAATGGTAAGTTCATTGTGATTTTACAAGCCACTCTATAGTCATACCACAACCTAACTCTGGTGTTGCAGAATATATAGAGAGGGAACAAATCAGGAACGTGAACTTTAATATTTTTGGCTAAGTCAAACAAATATATCTCTCATCTCTAAACCTGGTGATTATAATTGAGGCAGATGAGAAATCAAATACTTCAACAAATGCCCAAGAGTATATGAAGTCCTTTCTAGAGTAGTATTTCTTAAACTTTAGTCTCTATCACACTTACATGGTCTTATTAAAACACAGACCTGGGCATTAGGATTGGTGTTTCTGATATGGTCCAAGAGGTTGGTGATATTACTGGTCCAATGGAGAACCAAACTTAGAGAACCATTTCTGCAAAGGCATATTGCGGTGTTGGCCACCTGAATCTTAGCATGTCAAGTTCACTTGAATGAAGAAATGAAGAGTATATTCTTATAAACTTTAGCCTCAGATACAGTCTACTATAAATGAGTTCACCTATACTGATTTCCTATGTAATAATAATCATAATAATTCAAGATTGTCTTGTTTGGGTTTTTGGTGTTGGGGGTAAAGAATTTTGAAGAGGCTTAAGTTCTTCATAAGTTTAGATTATTTCTGACAATGGAATATCAAGGTAAAAGGCATCCTGACAACTATGTGTGGAAAAAAAAACAGGCCTAAGTTTCAATCTGATATTTTCTACTCACTCATTGGGTCACCTTGGAAATGGGAAACTTTTCACAGTTACAACTTTGACTTCTAGTACACTAGATTGAATAGAGCTCTCCAGTATGCATGTCCAATTGAAACTTGTGAATGTACCTTTGGAAATAGGATCTTTACAGATGTAATCAAGTTTAGATGAGGTCACATGGATTAAGGTGAGGTCTAAATCCAATCAGATTTATATAATTAATGAATACCATATTGAAAACATGGATAGAGGGGAGGCAGGCATATGAGAGTAGAGGCAGATATTGTGGAGATGTGGCTACAACTAATGGAATGTAAAGGGTCTCAGGCAACTCCAAGAAGCTAGGAAGAAGCAAGAGACCTCACAATTCCCCTTCACAACTTTGACAAGGAAATTATGCTGCAAATATCTTGAATTCTGTCTAAGGTAAATTTTTCTGACTGAGCTAGTGGGAAATGATTCTGCTCAAATCCATACTTGTAGAAAAATTAAACTTTCCTTTAAATTAAATACCCTTCTCCTCTTATTTGTACCTATAATTCACTGTCTAAGTGAAGCTTACTCTTTTATGTTTTATCTTGTTAGGTTCACGGTTTCAAGCCTTTTTTAGTCTTCAATCCATTTTGAATTGATGTCTGTATAGGTTCTGAAATAAAGACATTATAAAACTACTAAAAAAAATACAGAGGGAAAAACTACATGACATTCATCTGGGAAATGATTTCTTTGTCTATAACTCCAAAAGCACAGACAACAAATGCAAAAATTGGCAGATGGGATTGGATCAAACTAAAAAACTTTTTGAAGAACAAAGGAAATATACTGAAGACAGACTCCACAGAGTGGACTAAAATATTTACAACCAATGCAGCCAATAAATGATCAATATCCAAAATATATGAGTAATAATTCAAGAGCAAGAAAACAATTAACTTGATTTTAAATGTACAAAGGACTTGAGCAGAAATATCTCAAAAGAAGATATATAAATGCCCAACAGGGACATGAGAAAAGATGTTCAGTATGACTAATAACTGTTGTTGTTGTGAGATGCTATGAAGTCAGGTCCAAACTCATGGTGACCCTATGTACAATAGAATGAAACACTCCCCAATTCTGTGCCAGGCACATAATCATAATTATGTTTAAGTACATTATTGCAGACATTGTGTCAGTCCATCTAGTTTAGGGATTTCGTTTTTTTCCATTGACCTGCTAATTTCCTAAACATAAAATCCTTCTCCAGGGATTGGTCCATCCTGACAATATGTCCGAAATACAAAAGACGCAGTGTAGCCATCCTTGCTAACATGGAGCTAACTCTGGTTGCATTTCTTCTAGGAGAGACCTATTGGTTCTTATGGCTTTCTGTGATACATTCAATATTCATCTCCATCATCATAGTTTAAAAGCACCTATTCTTCTCCTGTCTCTCTTTCAATGTCCACCTTTCACAACCATATGATGTAACTGAAAATACCATGGCATGAGTTAGGCACATCATCATCTTTAATGAGACATCTTTATTTTTCAACACTTTAAAGAGGTCTTTTGCAACAACTTTTCCCAATGCAATGCATCTTTTGATTTCTTGATTGCTTCTGTGGGTGTTGATTGTAGAATCAAGTAAAGAAAAGTCTTGGACAACCTCAATGTTTTCTCCATTTATCATGAAGTTGCTTATTGGCCCAGTTGTAAGGGTTCTGGTTCTGTTGATGTTGAGGTACAATCCATACCGAAGTCTATGTTCTTTCTTCTTCATCAGTAAATGTTTCAAATCCTCTTCCCTTTTCAGCAAGCAGAGTTGTGTCATCTGCATAATTCAGGTTGTTAATGAGTTTTCCTCCAATCTTGAGGTCATGTTCTTCATAAAGTCCAGCTTCTTGGATTGTTTGCTCAGAATTAAGATTGATGAAGTACAGTGAAAGGATACACCCCTGATGCACACCCTTCTCAACTTTACAAAAGGCAGTGTTTCCTTTTTCTGTTTGAACAACCGCCTTCTTGTCCATGTACAGATTCTTCATGAGTACAATTAAGTGCTCTGGTGTTCCAAATCTTTGAAGTGTTGTCCATAATTTGTTAGGATCCACACAGTCAAATGCTTTCACATAGTCAATAAAACATATATAGACATCTTCCTCATATTCTCTGCTTTCCACTAACATCCATCTGATAACAACAGTGATGTACCGTGTTCCATGCCCTCCTCTGAATCTGGCTTGATTTTCTAGTAGTTCTCTGTCTATATACTGTTTAAGTCACTTTTAGATGATCACTAGCAGCATTTTTCTTGTGTGTGATATTAATGATATTGTTCAATGGCTTCCACATTCAGTTGCTTCCCTTTTCTTGGGAATAGGCACAGATATGGATCTGTTCCAGTCAGTTGGCCAGGTAGCTGCTTTCCAAAGCTTTTGAACTAAATAAGTTAGTACCTTTAGTGCTGCATCTGTTTGTTGAAACATCTCTATTGGTAGAGATCAAACATCAATTCCTGGAGCCTTGTGTTTCACCAATTCCTTCAAGGCAGCTTCCACTTCTTCCTTCAGTACCACTGGTGCCTGATCATATGCAACCTCTTGAAATGATTGGGCATCCACCAACTCTTTTTGTTATAATGACTCTATTTATATCTTCCATCTTCTTTTGATGTTTCATGCCTCATTTAATATTTTCCCTGTAGAATCTTTCACTATTGCTACTCAAGGTTTGAATTATTTCTTCTATTCCTTAAGCTTGAGAAAAACAGAGCATGTTTTTCCCTTTTGGTTTTCCATCTCCAGCTCTTTACACATGTCATTATAATATTTGATTTTGTCTTCTTGAGTTGTCCTTTTAAATCTTCTATTTATTTCCTTAGCATCATCATGTCTTCCTTTTGTTTTAGCTGCCTGACTATCAAGGGCAAGTTTTAGAGTCTCTTCTGAGATGCAATTTAGGCTTTTCTTTTACTTTTTTTCCCGCCTTTCTAATAACCTTTCGCTTTCCTCATGAATGATGTCTTTGATGTCATACTACACCTCATTTGGTCTTCTTTCATTAGTGTATAATGCATTAAACCTGTTCTTGGGACAGTTTCTGAACTCAGATGGGATATACTCAAGGTATCTTGGCTCTCATACACTTTTTCTAATTTTCTTCAGTTTCAATTTGAATCTTCATGTGAGCAGTTGATGATCTGATCCACAATTAGCACCTGGTCTTGTTCTAACTTTTGATATTGAGCTTTTCCATTACCTCCTTCCACAAATGTAGTCAGTTTGGTTCCTGTATGTTACACCTTGTGAATTCTATATGTATAGTTGCCATTTATGTTGGTGAAAAAATGTATTTGCAATGAAAAGGTCATTGGTCTGCAGATTTTATCCTGTGATCTCTAGCATTGTTTCTATCAGCAAGTCTATATTTCCAACTACTGAGCCTTCTTTTGTATTTCCAACTTTTGCAGTCCAGTCATCAGTAATTATTACTACATCCTGATTGCATGCAATTTGTTATCCTTAACCTAAAAATTTACCTTCCAATACTGAATTTCTCATCTACCTTAAGAATAAGTTGGTTTGGAAAGAAAAAGAATAATATATTCTAGGAAAAATAATTTATTTATGCAGAATCAAAAAATTATATTAATATAAATGCTTTCCATATACTAATTTTAGAGGTAACCTCAAAGTTGTAGTACACATTCTCCTAAAATGTTCAAGTTTTATTATTAAAGCCCAAACTGTCTACATAGAAAGTAGACCCTCAGTGCAGGAAGGAGCCAAGCAGTGAGTGCAAACATTCACAAAAGGCTTCAGAAATATTCAAAACACAGTGTCAGAGAAAATATGAGGATTATGGACAACTAAAATCAATCTTGTCCAGCAGAAAAAAAAAAAAGTCCTTCTAAAAGGACTCATGTTCTGTATGACCGCAATTGTAGGCCAGAATAGAATGTTCTTTCAATTTTGGTGGTGCAATCATTCACTGAAGCATGTATTGATTGAAAAAGCCTTGTGAGAATTCTGATTACCCTAACATTTCGCACTTGGAGTAGAAGGGGCAGCTTTTTATTTCATTTTATGCAAAATTACAGTAATTGGAATCTGACCTTTTTGATATGGACTGTTAAGTATTACACTGCTGGATCCTTTCACAGAATCAATTATTTTAATTATGGCTATGTGACAAGAAGAATCCAGCACATAAACAAGAACAGAATATTTTAAAAAATGGAAAACAGATTTTGTCCATAATGCAAAAGTGCTGTTACTTATAAAGTCGACTGTTATAGACTTTTAGCATTTATGTTTTAAATCTAATTCTCATTTCCAATTCATTACATTTTCATAGACATAAATAATTTATGTAATGAATATACTGAATAAAATGTGTGTTCTCTCCAAAAAGAGATATATAATAGGGAAAATAAACAATAATGAAAATCAAATACCTGACTTAAAAACACCATAGAGATGTCAATTGTTTTAGAATAACATATTATTGGAAGACTCAGAAAAAGATAATGAAACATTATGAGAACTATGTTTTACACACCAATGTAAACCCAGGTCCCACAAGACTGAAATCCATTTTTAAAAGCTGGCAATAAAATCTCTACAGTAATAGGTATTGTATTAGACTTTTTTTTTCCATTTTCAACTGATAGAAATGACTAAAGGCTATTTCTGTCATATAGAAAGGCTCTTGGTCCAAAAGAAAAAATATTATGAATTCAGGGAGTGATACTACAATAATATCCACAAGTCTGTAATCTCAATCTCTCTCTATTCACATTTACCTATATTGAACACCACCATCTGCAAAATTCTGTGCATGGACACATATAGTTAATCAAAACAGAGTGTGCACCTTTTCTAAGGAGCTCTATTCTCCAAAATATTGAAGTAATATACCACGAGAACTATGTGTATAGTTATGTAAAGATTAAACATTTTAGATTTGGGGAGAAAGTGCCTTTGCTTTTTCAAAGTAGTATTTGTTATATTATATAATTATTCCACCTCCAAAAGGACAAAATAGAGAAAGTATGAACAGTTTATTTTGTATACCCAAAGAAAAATTTCTGAGAAGAACCAGGCCATCAATATGTTCAAAAGGAAGTAAGTGATGATGCCAATAAATATGACAGATGAGCAAGTATTGTTAACAACACAGCATGTGTGGAAATGAGAAAAGGGTGTCAAACAAATAGTTTTCCTACTTGTGGAGAAGAGAAGCTGCAGATGACTGGCATTTTGACCATGATGGAAGTCACATGGCTGTATACAAATATTAAAATTCATCTAAATTTTAACTTCATTTAAATTTGATATTAAAATTCATTTAAATTTCATTAAAATTCAACAGTACTCCTAAAATAACTGCATTTTAACAATTTTGCATGTAAAGTACACCTCAATACATCTGTTAAGTAGAAAACTGAAAATGCTTAGGGAAATATCAAACAATGTTCTGAAGAGTTTGTTGAAAAAGAAAATAGCATTCCATCAAGGGGTACAACCACCATGACAATGGAGTAACAGGAGAGCTCAAAGCAAAAAGGTCAGAAGAAATACTTGGAAAAATATTGTCCAAATCCTTCCAGTTTGAGGGGAAAAGTTAATGACAAGATGAACAGTAAACACCATGAAGGACATGAAAAATTATAACTATGCATCATACTCAAACTGCTGATAGCTAAAGGTACACTCTCCAGGGGTCAGCTTTGGCCAACAAAGGGCCTTGAAGATCCAAACCAAATTTTGGTTATGTTTTACAAGTTTTTCCCTAGTCCTTCTAGCATCTGAATTTTTTGGTCAAAGGATCTGGCCATGAGTTGGAAAAAAAGTAGTGAAAGGTGAAGTTATTACTCTGACAACGTGTCAAACTGAATTTGTGTTGGATGATGGAAGAGAGACACCCAAGATCTGAAGGTGGAGTCTCTCAGACCCTCCGCATCATAGGGATGGGTGGGGACATTAGTAGTCTTTTCTTTCAGAGTTTCTCTCTGAATTCCTTATAAAGAAGAGAAATGCCTTAAATGCAACTTTCCTAAATAGTTGCAAACATCTTCAATTTTACTGCCATCCTAGGCCACATTCCAAGCTCTAACCATCATTTGATCACCTTTGTCATTAATTTTTACCTAGAAGTCTATGCTGTCGTTGTTAGGTGCCTCCGAGTCAGTATCCAACTCATAGTGACCCTACATATAACAGGCGAAACACTATTGTCAGTGCTGCTCTGCTGCTCATATGGTTTTCAACAGTGGATTGATTTTTGGGAGTAGGTTGCTGGGTCTGTCTCCCAAGCCTACAGTACCTGATGTTCTCAGGTGGTTTCCTATTCAAGTACTAACCAGGCCTGACCCTGCTTAGCTTCCGAGATCTGACGGGATCAGATGCCACAGGGCTATGGCTTCAGGCAGAAGTCTATAGGAAACAGGAAAACATACCACCAGTACATATTATCAAGAGCTCCATGAGTCTCCCCCTCTCCATTGCCTTCAACTAACTCAGTCATGCAGTGAATGCCGCCTGGCTGGTGGGATGGACTGGCAGGATAAGTCGGACTGAGGAAACACCTTGCAAAATATGGAAGAGACAGATACTGATGGTGTCTGGGAACCCCAAGGCTTATTAGCCAGCTCATAGAGCCTCTGAGGCTCTGTCAACCTGCATACTTACAGGAGTCCCCAAAATTGTGAAAAACACCCTCCAGCAAATTTTTCACAATAATTGATGAATCACTGCCAGATTTTAGCTGGCCTCCTTTCCCAAACCATAATATTGCACTTGATGTCAGGTCAGAAAAGTCTTGAAATGTTTATGGAAACACTGCTAATAGTCTATGTAGCCCTCAGACGATGGCATGGATTTTCCAAAAATGAAACTCCTCTTGGTTACTGTGGGGAGCTGTCCAAAAGGATACATACCCTGCGGGCAGTGAGTGATCTCTATAACAGGAGTCATCCAATTATAAATAGTGGTACGGATGATGTTCCTGGCTTGATGTGCAGTGATCAATGGCGCTTTCTCTGAGAGGTAAATATACCAGCCTCTACTCACTGGCCCGTGTTGTTATAGGTGATAGAATTGCCTGAGAAAGCTTCCTGATGGACCATGAAGAACTGTGCAGTCACTGATACATCCTGCTATACTTGGAATGATTCTTCACGCCGCCAAACTGAGAGTCAATTCAGGAGATGAGTAACTCTATCTGACTTCCTAAGATGAGCAATAGTGGCTAATGGAGCTGTTCAGCTGCCTGGGTCCCTAGGGTCATGGCGGAAATCAGTACCATCTGATAGCCTTATCCTACTGCTTGGCACTATGCCAATAAAAAATCTTAAGTTTCTCATATGAGACACAAGGAACAGATCTGATTATGGCCTGTTTTGGTCATATTAATCAGTGACTGAGAATCATCAGATTCTAAACAATGTACAAATCAAGGGTAGATATTTTAGAGAAACAGTTGTCCACAGGTCTCAAATTTCTGCGTATTGTATAAGTAGAGCTACCCACAGTCTCTGGTCTAGAATATCTTTTCTAGGATGTTATTAGCAAAATATGCAAAAGGCAGAGGTACTCATTCCATCCACAATAGAGCAGGTTTCCTAAGAGGGAAACATCTATAGCACTGAAAATATCCTGTTTCTCATCCTGTGTGCTGTTTATCTGGATTTAAGCTATGCTTTTAATAGTTTTTGCCTCTTTTAGGTATGTGTTTACACTTCAATAAAAAGGTCATTTTGAAATGTGGTATTATGGGGGTGTGAAAAGGAACACTTGGGGACCTTAAAACCTCTGGGAGAATGTAATGTCTAAAATGAGTCTTAGAGAATGGAGTTATCTGGGATGTAAGGAAGTACATTTAAGTAGAGAATGAAACAGAGCATGAAGGTAGAGAGGGAGCAACAGAGTATGGTGTCAAAGAAAATCTTTCCAGAAATAGCTTGAAGGGATGACATGGGACAGGGTCTAGGGAAGGATTATAAAGAACAATTTTATATTTCCAAAGAACTTAGGTTTTATAAGCCAGTCAAAAGTTAAGAAAAGTCTTAATAACTGGAACTGACACATTCTGAGGGACCCCACCAGCAAGAATTTAAGGGCATCCAAGCATGAAAATTTGTTTCCAACTCCTTGGGGGTCAAGACTGTGGATTGACATCTAGTTAAAGTGCAAAAAGAATGATCAGTTAGGTGTCATTTCCCATGCACCTGTGTCCAGAGCAATGTTCCTAGTGAGGAATTCCCTTCCACCAAACTCTACTACAGACTCATGTAATAAAACGAGTGACCTCTGCCTACAAATAAGGCTGTCAGAAACCTTCCTCTTTCCTGATACCCTGGGTGCTTTAGTCCTGATAGGTTGAAGGCAGAGAGAGGAAGATGGCATAAAGGCGCAGAGAATTTCCAGGATCCTTGTTAAAATCTGAAAATTAAAAAAGGTAAAACTTTACCCAGGAACAGATGTAGTAAAAGTTGTGAAGGGGGCTGTCCACAGCACTGTTATAACACACAATTTCCTGTTTGTCTTCAGCTTTGTCTTGAGAGCCTCCTGGAGAAACTCTCTGCTTCTCCTTCAATTCACTCATGAGAACTCTGTCATCTTATTTTTCAAATTCGTATCCAAGGTTTCCATTAATTATACAGCACAAATCCTTTTGGTATAGCACATTTTCATTTTGCTAGAATTACAGTAACAAAACAATACCCTTGAAGGTTGAAAATATATTTCTTTCAGCCCAGTTGATTTTTGCATACTGATTGCTTCATATCCCAGCAGTTAATCATCAAGCTTAGTGTCATTTCAGATTTCTTAATTTATACTTATCGTAGACCCCAGACACAGAAAAAAAAATGAGAATGGAAAAAATTTGAAAGCTGACAATGAGTTTAATTCCTAAGGCTGCCTTTTACATCCATTACAATCATTACAACTGGGAATGTTTCTTTTGACATCGAGCTCTTTCACTTACATTTTTCTAATGGTTACATTAAATCAAAGGAAAATACATTTTATTAGCAAGTTGACATATATCACATGAAATATACTATATTATATAGCATAATGAAATACAATTATGCAGCATACAGCACTTAACTGTATATACAGATACTGTATATCTGTAAGCATGCATGTCCACGTGTGTTTGCAGAGAGAGAGAAATATAGAAGCATTCTCCTTCAAAATTCACAGACTTCCATATGTATGAATCCACTTGTTGTTCTTAGGTGCTGTCCAGACGGGTCTGACTCATAGCGACCCTATGTGCAACAGAATGAACTACCACATGACACAGTGCCAGGCACACAATCTTGTGTTTAAGCCCATTGTTATAGCCACTGTGTCAATCCATCTAGTTGAAGGTCTTCCCTTTATAATTGACCACCACTCTCCCAAACATGAGGTCCTTCTCTGGGTATTGTCTCTTCCTGACAACATGCCCAAGTAAATAAGATGCAGATGAATCCACTAAAATGATTATTTGGCCTTCAGCCAGATGCTTTCATCATGAAAGAATACAAGTCTCCTTTGCTATAGACTATATACCTTACATTCCTTACAGTGGGCATTTAAAACAAGTAATAAGCACAGCTTACCTTTGAATATATGGGAGAAGGAAGTGGCAATCCACTCCTGAGGGAATCCCAAAACAATCAGCCATTGAAAACCCTATGAGGGTCACTATGAGTTGGACCCAACTTGACAGCACCTAACAACAACAACAACAACCTTTGAATATAATCTATTTTTAAAATTGCCTTTAAATGTCCATTTTATATTTCTCTCTCTGATTACATTTCATGTTATTTTTCTCAAAAATGTTAAAAACAATTGTGGAATTTATGTTTTGCTCAACATTAGAACTAGTTTTCTAAAATATCCAGTATGTCAAGAACATGGTAAAGCTCTTATATTTCAAAATTATACTGAAGCACACAGTATTATAAGAAATATAAGTTATACATCCAAAATAGTCTCTTGTGTTCAAAAAAAAAGAAAAGAAAAGAAAGAAAATATCACTACCTGGAAACAAATAAGAAAAATTCCTGAATGCAGTGGCCACAAAGAGAATTCTAAAGTTAGAGATGCAATTAAAATGTCCTCTTTATACATTAGTGCACAATTTTATCAGATGTGGCAATACACACCACTCAAATCAATTTGCTTCTGCAATTGTACTATCTAGTGGTAATCATACAACCAAGTTCTTCTAGTCAATGAGGCATGAGTGAAAATCTGCTGGTAATTTTCCTGTGCATTTTTGCTGCCACATATTCTTCCTGTCCACTTAGAAAATGATCAAGTGAGATGTCTCAGAGAAAGAAGCCATTTGGTGACCAGGAGGTTGATGCCCCTTCTAAAGATGCATTAGATACAAAAGACATGAGAACCTGGGTCCTTGGTGGCAACCTTGAGAACTCTGACACAGATCTGAAATGTCTGGTGTCTTGATTTCTTTTCTCTCAAATGTGGTTAACATACTCTAGTGAGACAATGCTACTGATAGCCAAGTGCAGCCTGAGCTAATTCCAAAAGATTGGAATTCATATAGATACACATTCTTTGGGCCTTTCCATCTAAACTTGTGTATAATGGCACCTATTCTGAATTTGCATTTTGGACTATGGCAGTTTTTCCCATAAGGAAGAAGAGAATAATTTTTAAAAATAGTCCTGAGACCTTTCTACCTATTCATGACTCGTGATGGCCTAAAGTTTTGAATTATCCAGGATCACAGGCTTTACTAAACAACGATGTTTTTGTTCATTTTATTAGCAAGTCAAGGGATATAAGCAGGCATTATGTGCATTATTTTCTTCTCTTGGGCAACCAAGACTGTCAGGAGGAGCTTCTAAATATGGTCCTTTATCTCTGGCTTCAAAATGCATTCTGGTTTAGATTCAGTGAGGTTTGTTCTGAACAATTTATAGTCTATGATTACTGAGATGCTAAGGAACATCTTCATGTTTTATTACATTAATAACATGCCTTGTGTGATTTATATTATATTTCCCAGTCAGCCATGACCATACAACCATAAACTCCAGGTTTATTTAGAGTAAATAACACAAACAGACCTGATATATTCTGATAAAAATATTTCTTATAAAAAGATTATTTTTCTGCTAGTATATACCATTTATGTGTTTATCAGAAGATCTGTTTAGTAGAATAATTAAAATGAGATTTGAGTAGGACCACTCCTTCTTCCCAGAGTTCTCAGGAAGAAAGAAGGAATAGATGAAAGGCTTTAAACAACTTCCTTCTCAACCACTCACCACTAAGCAGACCTTGTTACGACTTTGGTCTTCTTTTTGCTGATCTAGGACAAATGGTGAACAAGTCCTTATTTCTCAAGTCATTTACAGTCTCAAAGGCATCAGATCTGTACTAGCCTTTGTGAGAATGAGAAATAAAATTGTATTGCGCTAAATACTGAGATTCCTGGGTTTTAAATTCAGTCAGTAGCTATCCTTACCAAGATAGTGTCTTTCTTTATAAATCTGCACAATTGATTCATTTTGGCAAACCAATATCATCAAGGGAAAAGTGAACATTAGATAACACATTTTTCAAATAGACCTGCTCCTTACTTCATTTCTGCCAAAATCTTTCATATGAGAATAGAACTATATGTAACTGTAACAATGCCTGTGTGGTTTTATCTATTTATCATCAATAAATTAAACATGCTTCATCCTTGGATTATAAGCTTCTGAAATCATGAGGAATGTACTAAATTTGTGACTTATTTCTCCTATTTATTTAAGTAACTAAAATAATTTTTAATTTCCTAGGAAATTTTCTTTTAACCAAACTATCTCCTATTCATGTTAATGATTCTCTGTTGAAAATATATCTTTAGTCCCTGCATCCTAAACAATATTTTGAGCAGGTAAATTTTTAAAAGTCAAAGTCATCTAAAGCCATAAATACATAAACATTTCTATTTGCCATCTATATTAGTTACATATACATCCTTGTAGATTCCAACTATATCATTTTCCTTAATGGTCACTAGTTTAAGAAATCAAATTATACACAAGAGTTAACTCAAAATGGATAAAATATCTCAACATAAAACCAGAAACTTTAAAACTTATAGAAGGCAAGATAGGCAATACACTCCATCATATAGACATTAGAAAAGATTTCCTTAATAGGACTCCAATTGCTCAAGAAATTGCAACAAGAATAGATAAATGGGATCACATGAAATTAAAAAGCTTCTGCACAGCAAAAGAAACAATTAACAGAGTCAAGGAAAACTCCACGGAATGGGAAAAAATCTTCACATTTTATACATCTGACAAAGGTCTAATTACTAGAATTTATAAAGAACTCAAGAAAAAAAACCCAAAAAACCAAACAACCCAAAACACAAATGGGCAAAGGAACTGAGTAGACAGTTCTCAAATGAAGAGGTCCATAAAGTCATGAAACACAAGAAAAAGTGCTCAACATCCCTAGCCATTAGGGAAATGCAAATCAAAACAACGCTGAGATTTCACCTTACACCAGTAAGAATGGCCAAGATCAATAAAACAAACAACAACAAATGCTGGCGAGGTTGCGGGGAAAAGGGAACACTTTTACATTGTTGGTGGAGCTGTAAATTGGTGCAACCACTGTGGAAATCAATATGG
>VMDO01024624.1:0-29417 GCA_007922755.1 Pedetes capensis | reverse complement strand
TTAATGTGATTCATTCTGACATGGTTTTCATTGTGACATTTCCATATATGCATTTTGATAAACATTATTCATATAGGTTACCCCTTACCCTCCCCTATGCTTCCCCCTCCCACCCTTCCCATCTAAGTTTCCCATCTAAGTCTTCTCTATCTTTTACTTAGTAGTATTTTTCTATATGTCCTTGGGTTCCAGTTCTGTCTAAGATAGAAACTTTTCCTGTAGTGGTCTTTGTTTTTATCCTGTTAGAACAATTACATGCAATTTCTAGTCCATTTATATTGACATCATTCTTATCTCCCCCCACCTTCTATTATGATCCGACCTTTGAATAGGATTTTTCCTTCTTGTAATTTTGAATCAGATCCCTCATATGAGTGAGAACATGTGTTGTTTCTCTTTCTGAGCTCGTGTTCGTTCACTCAAAATATTCTCTAATTCCATCCATTTTGCTGCAAATGACCTCATTTCATTTTTCTTGATTGCTGAGTAGTATTCCATTGTGTATATATATCATAGTTTTTTTATCCATTCTTCTGTTGAAGGGCACTTTGGTTGATTCCATATCCTTGCTATTGTGAAAAGCGCTGCATTGATCATGGAGATGCAGGTGTCTCTGTGGTATGATGACCCATCTCCCTTTGGGTAAATTCCCAATAGTGTTATAGCTGGGTCATATGGTAGATCTATTTTTAGTTTTTTGAGGTACCTCCATATTGATTTCCACAGTGGTTGTACCAATTTACAGCTCCACCAACAATGTAAGAGTGTTCCCTTCTCCCCGCAACCTTGCCAGCATTTGTTTTTGTTTGTTTTATTGATCTTGGCCATTCTTACTGGTGTAAGGTGAAATCTCAGAGTTGTTTTGATTTGCATTTCCCTAATGGGTAGGGATGTTGAGCACTTTTTCATATGTTTCATGGCTTTATGGACCTCTTCATTTGAGAACTGTCTACTCAGTTCCTTTGCCCATTTGTTTATTGGGTTGTTTGGTTTTTGGGGAGTTTTTTTCTTGAGTTCTTTATAAATTCTAGTAATTAGACCTTTATCTGATGTATAAAATGTGAAGATTTTTTCCCATTCCGTGGGGGTTTCCTTTGATCAGACCAATAGGACTATGATTCTCCCTTGGGGAAAATTGCCATATACCATAATTTAAAAACATGCATTATGTAGTTCCTAGTAGAGAGGTTATTGCAGAATGATTTTCCTCTTAAGACTATAAAAGCAGTGTTTGAAATATTTCTGTCTAAAGATTATAAATGGGATGTACACATATAGTTATATATTTGCACACACATAAAGGATTCAGATGAGGCTGCTTTATCTTAGATCTCATATGATTAAATATTGAGGGGAGAAACCAGACAAAGAAATAAAATACTGCTATGACAAAGAACAAAAAGGGCCTCAGGTGACCAGTTTAGAAGGCAGGGATATTGTATATCAAGGCATCAAATTTCACTGATGCCTAAAAGAAAATATCTTAGAAGAAAAAGTATTTGGTTTCTCTCTACTAGGAATTACCTTCTTAACATGTCATACAATAAACAGGCACAGATGGAATATTACAAAACATCTCTTGAGAGAAAATTGTCAAAGTGAAGGTGGTATTACCATTTTACTCCTTTTTGTTAAAGGATGTGGTATTTATCCTGAAAGCAATTGTCCACCCGAGGATATATTATCACAGTTAGAACAATTCACTTTTCCATTGGGAATGCTTTGGGTTGCCCACAAAACACAGAACATCTGGACTACTTAGATAACCAATAGGAAACATGTTTTCTGTGAAAACATCAAACTCCTCTAAAAAACAGTTTAATGATATGTAGCATATTTAATTGATAAAAATAACTTCATAAAATATCATACATGTATAAAAAAACTTATTGTGTTACAGTATACAAAATGGGAAGCATGAAAATTACTAAGAAATTTGTTTTTTAAATTTTCTTAAATTAATGGTTTAATATATTTCCTAATTATTGAAAATATTAGTATAAAATATGTGTAGCAAAAACTTTCCTCTCTTGAGAAAAGTTTCATTCAAAATCTTGGTGATTCCACAGCTAGAGATCTTTATGGCCAAAACTAATCAAATCCTATGCTGGTTTATGTCCCCCAATAAAAGTAACAAAAAATCTTTTTCTTCTCTCTCTTGAATGTTTTTATTCACTCTCTGGTTTCTGAATACATAAACATGTTGACAAAAGTGGTAGAAAAATTTGCCTTGCCTTGTCACATTGTAAAGAGATATTTGCAATAATTTATTAAACTTTTAAAAAGACCTTTTCTCCTATTAACAATCTATGATAAAATGGGCATGTTTAGGGGGCTGCTAACAGGAGAACCTTGTTGTTAGGTGGCTTTGAGTTCTGTCTGACTTATAACAACCCTTATAAGGTGTTCAATGGCTGGTTGTGTCAGGATTGCCTTGGGAGTGGATTGCCAGGTCCTTCTCCCATTTTGTGGTGCAGGGAATCAAATTTAGGACCTCAGAGACTACAGAGCAGTGCTCTACCAACTGAGCTAAATCCCAGCCCCAATAGGAGAACCTAGGATTACTTAATTCCTCCTAAGAGATAAAGAAAGAGCACCTTAAACCATGACAAGCTGGAGTTTGGCTCAATTGTTAGAGTGCTGCTATGCACTCTCTGAGACTCTGGGTTCAATCCTCAGCACCAGAAAAATGGGAGAAGACTTGGAATCCCACTTCCAAAGCAATCCCCATACAATCAGCCATTGAAAACCCTATGAATAACAGAGAATCACTGACAGTGTCAGGGAGTTTTTTGTTTGTTGTACATAGGGTTGCTATGAGTTGGACCCACAGCACCTAACAACAAAAACCATGACAAAATTGAGAACTAAATCAGTGAATCATATGGGCTTATGGCTTCTCTAATTAGGACACATGAAGGATCTGTCCATGATAACGAATTATCTTTTACCAAAATGGTAATAACACAACATTGCTTCAAAAGCAATAGGGCCTTATCTTACCATATCACTCTATGTATTCATTTTGGTGCATGAAAAGTAGCTCTGGTTTGTGAAATCTACAAAGGTGTAAACACACTCCCTAAAATGTAATGTTTTCTAGCATAGACAAAAAGTGGGGGAAAGAGTGTACATTCAAGCAAATAGGTTTCAGTATACTTCAAAAATGTGAAAATAACTTGATTTTATGGCAGATAGTAATGATAGCTTTCCTGTAAGCATTGAAAGAATATTCAATAAGTGTACCAAAGCATTTATTTTTTGTCTCTTTTTCTGACTCTATGTTGTTGTTGTTGTTAGGTGCCACTGAGTCGGTATCCGACTCATAGCGACCCTCATAGGGTTTTCAATGGCTGATTGTTTCGGGATTGCCTTGGGAGTGGATTGCCAGTGCTGGGAATTGAACTCGGGACCTCAGAGACTGCAGCACAGCGCTCTACCCACTGAGCTAAATCCCAGCTCTCTGACGCTATAAGGCATACATATTGTAAAAAATTTGAAAAAGTTTAGTAATGACAAGAAATTAAAGATCACAGTAATCATATTACTCTGAGACATCCATTGCTATTACTTCAGTGAATTTTTTAATGCATCACTCTCTAATGTTATAGGTTTTCATGTAACCTTAATGTAGACAAGTGATCTATGACTTTAAATGTTAATAGTACAAAATGGCTTATATTTTGTCTTTTACTCTTGAAAGTTTGGAATGGAGTTGTCAAAGGTGGTGCGCAAAATGTGTTCTGCAGAGTCCTCTTGCTAACCACTTTAGACTGGTTAAATATTATGAGGTTTTATTTTGTTTTCATTGTCCTTTTTTTGAGACACAGTCTTCCTATGTAGCTCAGACCGATCTTGATCTTGCTATATAACTCAGACTGGCCTAGAGTTTGCAATCCTCCTGCCTCTGCTTCTTGAGTGCTAGGATTATAGGCATGCACCATCATGCCCAGCTTCTAATTAATTATTTACTTATTTATGCAGCTATCACTTAAAGATGGGTGGTTCAGTAAGACAAGTATAGGAGAAATTTATTAGAACCACTATAGAGCTTTTCTTTACCATTTTGGCAGTATTTTACAAATATTCACATGATAAGTCATTGTATTAGCTGTCATCACTTTAGCAGAAAAAACCAACTCAAACATAATTATGGGGAAGAAGCTTATGGCAGTTCACAGTTAGAGAATCAGTCCATAATGATGGCAGAGCAGAAACGGTGGTGGTGGTGGCAGGACCTGTGTCTAATGACCTCATGGCATCACGGACCAGAAACAGGAAGAGACCAGGGCTGCAGGTTCGGGGTAAAAACCTCCAAAGCCAGACTCACAGTGGCATCACTTCCACAAAGGTCAGGTCTGCCTCTCAAAGTTGCATAACATCCAAGGACAGCACCACTAGGTGGGGATCAAACATTGAAGCACATGAACTTTGGGGGACACTTTATATTCAAACCATGTCAGTTGGTTAAAGTGTTCTTATCTTAGAACAAATATGGATTTAAAATCTCATTGAGACTAATTGCATTATTTTAAAGATGAGAAAACTAAACTTATATGTGAATAGTCAACAGTTGAAAATACATTTTAATACCACTAATTTTTATGTTGGGAGAAGGGCCTGGCAATCCACTCCCAAGGCAATCCCGAAACAGTCAGCCATTGAAAACCCTATGAGGGTCGCTATGAGTGGGATACCGACTCGACGGCACCTAACAACAACAACAACAACAACAATTTTTATGTGGAGCTTGGGTTTAGCTCAGTTGGTAGAGTGCTGCACTGCACTCACTGAGGCCCTGAGTTCAATCCCTAGCACCACAAAAGAGAGAGAAGGACTTGGCAGCACACACCTGAAACAATCCTGGAAAACAGTCTGCCATTGAAAACCCTATGAGAGTTGCTATGTGTCGGACCCAACTCAGTGGCACCTAACAACAATTTTTATGTGACAGTAGAGTTGACACTGATGGCAGTGTACTCAAGAAGACAACTAAGTCAGATTTTATTGTGATATCTTTAATGTATTACTTTAAACTACTTTTAATACTAAGATATTTAAACGACACAGGCATATTTGCTCATTTGAGGAGAAACAGAAGTGCACCCAAGGAGTTGTGAGTCATTACGTTGAAACCAAGATAGTATAAATGAATTTTCATATTGTACTTATATTACATACTAGAATTAGAATTTCAATTGGATTTAAATCATGGAATTTATATTTTATTCTTTCAGCCTTTGATAATAGCCTCTTCCATTTTATTTTGCATCAATTTGGCAACCATTACAAGTCAGCACTTTGAATGGTGGTCACATTTATAAGGAATTGCAATTTCTATTTTGTAGTTATAGGAACTAAAGCTCTGAGGCAACTTAACAAACAAACTATAAGAAAATCCCTGGGAAGAGAAATCATTTCAGTTTACTTTTAGGATGGGAAAAATGAGGCACAATGTCTCAAAACAATGAGAAACTATAAAATCTAACAAATAAACCAATGTATATTATTTGTCACTCTGTGTTTAATATGTTCTTCAAAAATCCTGCACAGGGGCTTAGGTGCAGCTAGCTTACAAATGACAAAATTGAAGAACAATGGAACAGAGAGATTTGTTGTAGGTAATGCACAATTGAAGAGTTAAAAACAGAACACTCTCAGCTGGGAGAATGCCTGTAATCTTATCAACTTGGAGGGCTGAGGCAGGAGGATCACAAATTGAGGCTAGAGGTTGCTTGTGTAACTTAGCAAGGCCTTTTCTTAAAATAGAAATAAAAAAGAGGTTGGAGGTGCTGCTCAGTGATGGAGAGCTGGCCTACAATGCTCAAGAGCATGGGGTCAAAACCTCAATATGGCAAAAAATAAAATCAATAAATTAAAAAAAACACTTAAGAATCTGTCCATTTTTTCATTACAGTTAATAACTTCTCTTCTTTTCATTCAATCTTTATTCATATCAAAGTTCAATTTATGTTAATGATTCTTGGGTGGTTTAAAAAATGACCATTGTGTGCTTTCCTGAATATATTGCTGGGTTTTCTTTTTGAATTAGAAGTAAAACTCATTTAACAGCATTTAAATGTCCACTTTTAATCTGGAGAACCTCCAAACATATTAACCTCCAGATATACTACTCTTCATTGAGTACATTCTAAAAATAGAACATGTGCCCCCAAAGTAGAGGCAAATAGCTAACATATTTCTTACAGATGGCAAATGTAATTCTCAACGCTAAAATCTAATACAAGTTACCATGGTAATCTATTGGAAATCAACACATTTTTTCCTGCTGTATGACCTGAGAGAGTAGTTAGCATTTTTTATGTTGTCATGTCTAATTTCTCACTTTAGTGACCTGGTTGTCAAAGTTTGACGTACAAGAACTGCTTATTAAAAGTTATACCTTGCATTTTATGACCCAGTTGTGCCATTTCTCAACCAAAATGCAGGAACTCACAGCCATACAAATTCAATGCCATTTTCCTCTGCCCAAAATGTTGCTTTAATGCACTAGCATGATAATAGAGACCCCTGTTGAAGTGGTGACTTAACTACTAAGAATACTTAGCCAGGAGCTTTACCCATAGCTGGCACACAATACATATTTGCTGAATAGGAATGACTTGTTACTTATCACGCAACAACATCATACTATCTTCTTCAAGTATCCTGCAATGAATTGAGATTTCAAGTGGGATATGAAATATCATCAATAAGTAGGTAGAGTTGGCCTAACAATAATGGCAATATGAAAGAGGTTCAGAGAAGTGTTGGAGGTGACCATAAATGGGATACCCTATCTATTATCTCTGAGAGCATATGTCAAATTGTATGCCGGTGTACTACATCAAGGGTCCCTAACTTCTTGCTGCAGACCTGTAAGACATTTAGGAACCAGGCCACCCAGAAGGAGGTGAGAGGCCAGGAGCTAGAGAATTTCATCTGCATTTACAGCCACTCCCCCTCACTCACAAGACCACCTGAATGCCGCCTTGGGCCCATGGAAATATTCTCTTCAATGAAACCAGTCCCTGGGGACAAAAAGTTTGGGGACCATTGTACTAGATGATTTCTGTGGGCTTCCTGCAAATGTTTTAAATTGATTTGTTTAATCTTTTTCTGCTGGGATTTAGCTCAGCTGGTAGAGTGCTGCACTGAAGTCTCTGAGGTCCCGAGTTCAATTCCCAGCTCTACAAAAATGGGAGAAGGAACTGGCAATCCACTCCCAAGGCAATCCTGAAACAGTCAGCCATTGAAAACCCTATGAGGGTCGCTATGAGTCGGATACCAACTCGACAGCACCTAACAACAACAACAACAACAATTTTTTTCTAACTAATCTGCTTGTCATTTTCTAATACAAAGACCTGAGTTCCACTGGATTCCCTCTTCCCTCTCCTTAAGTTTATTTATGCTTTATAGGCTCTGTTAGGTGTTACACCTGTGAAAATAAACTTTTGGATGTGTAGGAATGTTCATTCTGTTTGTGCTTTTATGGTCTTTTTTTTTTTCTTTTTTTTGCCTGTTTCACAGCTGTATCAGTGACCAGTAATATGTAGCAGGTCAATTCCCATACTATGTCTACCCCTCCTTATCACATATAATCAAGATTTAGATGAATTCAAGTTTTCAAAAAGGAAACAAGTATTTGCTGCTTATATAACTTGTTGCTCCTTTTTAATTGTTAATTGCATAGGCTGAATACTATACACAGTCTGTACATAGGATGAAATGTGTGTATCTATCCACATATATTAGGGCTAGGGTTTAGCTCAGTTGGTGGAGTGCTGCTCTGTGCTCTCTGAGGCCCTGGGTTCAATCCTTAGCACCACAAAAACAGGAGAAGGACATGGCAATCCACTCCCATAGCAATCCAGAAACAATCAGCCATTGAAAACCCTATGAGAGTCACTCTGAGTTGGACCCTACTCGAGGACACCCAACAATAACACCACCACCCAAATATATGTTGTTGATAGTTTTCTAAGTGTATTTCTCCCTTTAAAATGGGATATATAGGAATTGTGTCCAACAAGTCAATTATTTTAATACTTGAAGAAAGTGCCCTCTCAGACATCTTTGCAGCAAATGTATCCTATAAGGCACAATTTCATTGTATATGTGAGGAGAGTAACCTCATTAAGCATAGAATGTGAGGGCAACATACCAACATTTAGATAGTTTCAAAGGTGTTAACTATATAAAAAAGAATGAGGCAGTTATTTGGAAATTATCACACTGACTGGCTGCATTCCAGTTTAATTCTTTTCTCATGGAAACAGTAAGCTAAAGAGAGCTAGTTGCTCTTTACCTATCAGGTGCTACCAAGTTTATTAGAAGGGTCTATTGTCTAGGCAATACCTAGGCAAGGACCTTGATATGCCAACTCTGGTCTATAGACCAGTTGCAGCAGTATCAATAAGGAATGTGATTAAAATTCAAATATTGAGTCCCACACCAGATTTATGAATCCAGATTGATTTTGGACAAACTCCATAGATTATTTGTATAAATTATAAAGTTTAAAAAGCACTAGAACAGGGACTTCTAGCTAAATTTCCCAGAGTAGAAACACAAATAATCTAACTTTTATCAAATTTAATTGACCTTCCAATTACATTTGGTATGATCTTGGAGGATCTTCAAGGTAAAATTGCCAGTGCTTCTATCTTGAATTTCCATGCTGTGATTAGCTAAGGTGCCAAAATCACATCCAGAAAGGGATGGAGTTTGTGATATACATATTGTAACAGCAGTGGTTTCAACTGGAGGCAACTTTGGCCTCCAAGGACATCTAGTAATGTCTGGAGACATTTTTGGTTGCCATAACTGGGGAAGGTACTGTGGTAAGTGGCCAAATATGCCATTTACCAATCTACAATGCACAGGACTATTTTCATTATAACTAAAAATTATCCAGCCCCAAATGTCAATAGTGATAAGACTGAGAAACTCTGCTGTAGGCAAAGTCTAGATGACTCACAATACATTTAATCAACCTATTCATCACATTTACTAGGTAGGTTAGGTGCACTGAAGCATCTAACAGAGAAGTAAAAGTCCTTTATCAAGAGTGTAATATTCAGTTAGAAAAAATGTGAAATAATAAAGCAGACAAAGGACTTTGACTATGACTATGTACAGTTAAGTACTTCAGAGTTTTGGTGTGCATCAGTGATCAACAGGAATGAATAAAACCTGGAATTTCAGTTCTTGGCTCTCCATATGGGTTTTGCCCAAGATCATTCATTTGTTATTTCTTAATTGAGAAATAAGCTAGTCATCATCAGTCCTTTTCTTTCCTAATGTGAATACCACTTAAATATTGTTCACAGACAAGAAAATTGAGTGACCAAAATGGCTAAAAGATAAAACTATGCCACATAACAAATGCCCATGCTGCAACCAATGAGCAAAAACTGGGATCAAATGGGACTTTGAAAATATCTTCCACTCCTTAGGCAAATATATCTTAGGGTTGATCTCACATAACTCATAATATTCTGTGCCTCAGGAAATAGTCATCTCAAAGGGTTAATATTCATGGCTGAAAGTTTAGTGACAATCAAATAGCTTTGTTGAAATATCCTTTATCAAGAAGACTGAAGATGCAAAATTGTTAGTATCTGAAAATTTGGACAATTTGTGCTAATGGCATTCATGGTAATATGCAAGTGCTTTACTTATTTGCTTTAATGTTAGTTCCCAACAAATATGGAGTAGGGGTCAGTTATTTAGTTGTCACACATCATTGAGGGGTAGAGAAGGAAGAAAAATGCTATAGGAGAGAACAAAATTTGACCCAAAATGTCAAATATTATTTGAGGAGAGAATTTGTTAAACCTGATGGCTCTTGCTACAGCGATATAACTAGAGTTCCTTAAGATTTTGCCATGGCATTTGCTAAGACTCATTAAAATAACTCTTCCATGGATATCAATTCAGCTTTTTAGGGATATGATGCCATATAGAAAGGTATGATGTCTTGATATCTGAGCAAGATTTGGCTTTTACATATTCTGAAATCTGTGGTCAAAGATATCAGTTTCTCAGCACCAATGAAAGGTTTACAAATTCTACAGTGTTACTGAATATGCCAGTAAATAAACACACTAAGAAAATAAAAACAAGAATGGGGCACATATTACAAACATGATTCATTACAAGAAAGGATCAGGAGTCTACTAGGTCTAAATTCATCTGTTTTTGAAACAATGCATCTTAAATTATGTTCACATTAATTACATTACTAAAGATATTTTGAGGGCTAGGAAGTTTAGCGAGTAAGTCTAATTCCTATTGATTACCTTCTTTGCGGGGAGAGAGTGCACAGAAGAAGTAAAAGTGTTTGAGGGACAACAGAAAAAACCTAGATGTTTATTGTTGTTAACTAGTGTTAAGTCTCTCATATAGATGCTTTACCAATTCCCAACCTACTTCATAACAAATAATTGTCACGTTATTTTAATCAATATGAGTAAACATAAATGATCAGAGCAGGATTCTTAATGAACTACTTTTCATGTGACAATTTCAAAGTCTAAGATCCACTAGGAAGCACAATTCTGTATTGAGAATGTTTTATATTCATGTAATTTAAAATGTGCATACTGGCACTCCAAATTATATTGGTACTTATTTCCTCTTTAATTTTATGAGTGGCTAGGACAAGATAGGAACATAGTAGGTTGTTAATGTTGTTGTTAGGTGCCCTCAAGTCAGTACCTGACTCATAGCAACCCTCATAAGGTTTTCAATGGCTGATTATTTCGGGATTGCCTTGGGAGTGGATTGCCAGGCCCTGCTCCCATTTTTGCGGTGCTAGGAATTGAACTCAGGTCCTCAGAGACTGCAGCACAGCACTTTACCAACTGAGCTAAATCCCAGCCCAGGTTCTTAATAATCACCATTAAATGCATGAATAAATGAATGAAATTCTTCTTTAGGACAGCAAATTCAAACCTAAGCAAATCTATTTGTAGGTCAGATTCAGAATAAATAGAACCAAATTTCTACAGCTAAAGATCATTTTAATGAGATAAATTAGAATCCAGGAAATTGTTAATGGAATACAAGATTGCTGCATCCTTTAGTACCCAGAATATCACATAGTTAGAGCATTTATTTGGTGCTAAGTATGTGTCAGATGTTATGATAAATATTGACATATATGAATTCACCTAATTATTGTAGCTGTTCTATGTATAAGAATTTTTATTCTTTCTATATTTTAGAAGAGAAATTTGAGGCACACAGAGATGGAGTGGTATACCTAAGATAGCACAGATAGTTGAGAAGAGTCAGGTCTTGAACATAGCCAGCTTTGCTCCTAAGTCCATACCCTTAAACATTAAAGTGCTTTGCTACAGATAGTAAACATATCCATAGTGTGAACGCACCCAGAATGAAAGTATACATGAAAGACAAAGAGTGAAGAAGGAATTCAGTGTTGCCTGATAGATGCAGGAGTTAGGAGGCTTGAGGCCAGGGCATAGTTCTGTTGAGTATTTATCTGAAGTATTGTTTGTATCAGAGAAATGGAAAACATACAAAGTGGAGGGAAGACGAAAGGACAGAATTTGGGAGGAAGGTTGAGATCAGTGCTTAATGTATGTATGTCAAGACAGGTTGTTGTTGTTGTTGTTTTTGCTGCTACTAGGTGCACTGGAGTCAGGTATGACTCATAGCTACCCTCAAGGGTTTTCAATGGCCGATTGTTTACCCATTGCTTTTGGGGTAGATTGCCACATCCTTCTCCCATTTTTGTGGTGCTGGAGATTGAACCATGGTCCTCAGAGAGTGTGGAGCAATACTCTATCCACTGAGCTAAGGACAGGTGATAGCAATGAAAAACCCAAACAAAGGCATCTGGGTAAAAGACTCAGAGACTCAGACACAAAATTTAATCAAATATGTGCAATTGCAGGAATAAGAAATAACCCAGAAACTAAGATGTCAATCCTTTACTTTAGTTCTTTTTGAAGCCAGGATGTAACATTCAAACTTGCCAGGCCACTGACTGGCAAAGATGACTGAAAAAAAAAAGTTGCTGGCTAGAGTGAGGAATAAGAATTAAGGTAGTCATAGAGCAATAGGACCTATGGTCCTTGCCACCACTTTCTTCCTCCTCCTCCTCCTCCTCTTCCCTCTTCTTCTTCTTCTTCTTCTTCTTCTTCTTCTTCTTCTTCTTCTTCTTCTTCTTCTCTCCTTTCTCTCTCCTCTCTCTCTGTCTCTCTCTCTTTCTCTCTCTCAATTAAGATGTTTCTAAAATCAAGATAAAAAGCTGATGCAGGATCCAGCCTAGCCCAAATGTAGACTCATTTGATAGGTGGGTGTGTGGTTTCAAAGAATCCAAAGCACACATCAGAGAGCTCTGAAATCATGTTATGTCAACAATATTGAAGAAAAGGTAACAGTGGAGGAAAATATGTTTAGATAACTTTGGCAAGTGTATGTCCCAGAAAGTTTTCCTGTCAGAAGAAATGACAGTTTGTGGCATACAAGATCTAAATCGAACAAATGTTTTAATGTATCTCTCCAGGGAAGTTATAAAAAGGAAGACTTTGAAGCTCTATAAGTTAAAGAACTTTTGAGTCAATGGAAAAACCTTATGCTTAATAGTGACAGCTTCTAGTTATTTCTCTGAGCATTCCCTTCCTGAGTAATATAGCATAATTGCTAGCCTGACAGAAGTTTGACTTTCTGAGGGACCCTATAATGAAAGATCCATACCTATGGGCTTCCATATGCTGTGTCCTGCCCTTCAGAACCTTAGGGGTGAAGTTGTGGTAATGTCATATGCTAACCAAAGCCCTTGCCTTTCCTCAAGATGGTGGTGGTGGGGCAGGGTCATTCTACATGATAATGAGCCCTTCAAGAGCAGTAGACAGCATCCATTTATTGCCTTTGTAAATTAAAGACTTATTTGCTCCAGTTCCCTTAAAAGGAAGGCACATATTCACTTTAAGAGGAACTTTCCCAGTCCACAACCTTGAAGGACTCTTTTTGGCTTCTCATTTGTTGTTGTTCTTAGGTGCTGTCGAGTCGGTATCCGACTCATAGCGACCCTCAAAGGGTTTTCAATGGCTGAGTGCTTCGGGATTGCCTTGGGAGTGGATTGCCAGGTCCTTCTCCCACATAAACTCAACTAGGACCAAGATTTCTTTGTTCACTGACGCTTCCCAGTCCTGTTGTTGTTGTTAGGTGCCCTCAAGTCGGTATCCGACTCATAGCAACCCTCACAGGGCTTTCAATGGCTGAGTGCTTCGGGATTGCCTTGGGAGTGGATTGCCAGGCCCTTCTCCCATTTTTGCAGTGCTGGGAATTGAACTCAGGGCCTCAGAGACTGCAGCGCAGCGCTCTACCCACTGAGCAAAATCCCAGCCCTGGCTTCTCATTGCTTTTCCTTTAATAAAAATAAAGTGTTTTTGATATAAATACAAATTCAAAAAAACCCTGTGGAAGAGCACTCTAGAATTGGCTACAATTTTCTTTCTCATGTTTAGAGAATCAGATATTACTAGAAAAGTATTTTTTTCTTTCAAAAATATTCCTTGGTTCCTCAATCCTTTTTTCTTCTAGAACTGGAAACTTTTGTAGCTTTGAGCTATTGAACCTTAGGCCAAACATGCTAAACAGAACCTGGGGGTGTTTGACCCTTCCAGATTTTATGCCAGCCTGCAAAAATAGCTTTAATAGTTTTACCCTTACAAAGAATTCAGTTTCCTTCCTGTCTCTTGTGAATATTGCTTAACTGTTATCCCCACCTTGTCCAAAAGGAAAATATGTGTTGTTTAAATCAACATATCTTTAGATATGCCCTATAAACATCTCTCCACTACTTCTATTCTTAAGGAATAATTTAAACTCTTTAATTAGACTATATTCAAGAGAGTGACAAGAATGGTGCATACAAATGAAGAATAAATAAAAAGAGCTAAAGAAGTTGAATCTGGTGAAATAAAGGTCCAGCAGGGTCATGGTGACTATCATCAAATATTTAAAGGGCTATGTTGTGGAAGAATGATTAAAAGTATGGAAAAAGGGCTAGTGGATATACAGTCAGTGTAATGGGGATGCTTTCTCACAGACTTTTCCAAAAATAGAAACAACGGGCTTCCTTGAGAGGAAATGCGATCCAGTATAAGCTGACAGGCCACTCAGCAAGATGTTATGGAAGAATGAGTAGTTAAATGTCATATTTAAGTTGCATCCAACTCTGAGAAACTATTTCTATCCTTGTATGTATATGTATAATATTTCACTCAAATTCCTTCATTGATTAACTATGTATTAAAATAAAGAAAAAAATATTGCTAGTTGCTGCTTACCTTCCCCTCTATTCACATCCAAAAATAATATAATATTTTAATATTGTAGTCACCTTGACAACAGAGCTGTCTATTTTAATAGCTTTCAGTAAGTTTATTCAAAGGGAATCTATCTCCCAGTAAGGTAGAGGCAACAATCTTCAATGTTCTCTTTCTTTTCAAACCTCAAAGAATCAAGGATTAAACATGTGCTTTGAAATTAAAATTGTTGTAAATTTGCTGAGTAAGGAAACATCAAGTGTACTTATTCTAAAAACTAGAACATTTTCGCTTAGTATAACATAAAATATATTTTTTTCTTGTAATGTGCATGAAAAGTTTCACTAACTCAAAGACATGGCTCACATTTTACAATTGTCTTTAATTTCAAACAATTATATATATATACACATATATACATATATATGTATATATATGTATATGTATGTATGTGTATATATATGTGTGTGTGTATATATATATATATATATATATATATATCCTTGTGTATAAAGTGATCAGACAGCTGTGGAGTCAGAGTTACTATGGCAGACACTGCACTCAACCATAACCTTTCTTACTTATAATAAATTATTAATCATGAGAGGACACTACACTTACAAAAGCTATGCAAGGTAGAAAAAATATGAAGAAGTACTGTCGTGGGTAATTCAATAGGCAGACTTATTCCACTAAAGGAACAACCTTCCAATAATGAACACCATCTCTGTCTTAAAAACATTTAGGCTATATTAATTACCTAATGTATATTTCTAATAATAGTAAATATCATTTAACTAAATATGTTCTGCGTATAAGTGCTGTATTAAGCCCTTCACATTTATTGTCTTCTTTTATCTTTATAACACTCTGAAGTTTTGATAAGATTATTTTCTCCATCCTCTATACCAAGAAACTAACATTATAGAAGAAATATATCTTGCTCAAGTTATACAGGCCATAGCAAAGCAGAACAAGAACTCCAAATTTGACTTTAGAGTCTGAGCTAGGTACCCACCCATAGTGCTATCTACATTTGGAATAGGAGCTACTTCTTTGTGAGTTGTCCTTTAATTTCTCTTCCCTTTACCAACATTGTACATTCTAAGGAAAAGTCACACCTTAATTATTAGGATTCTAACTGCTGAATAAGCTTTCTTTAGGTTTAGAAAACTCAGAACATCTGGTGACCCTCAGACAGCATCAGAATGTGTAACGTCCTCCTTTATTGTAGTCTTGTGAACCCACTAATATGAAACATATCAATGGCTGTGTCTAAATACTGGTTACAGGAACTAGCTCCAGGAAGTCAAAGATGATTGTGATGTTCTGGCAGGAGGGAAAAAAGAAGACAGACATCCAATTGATGAACACCTTGTCTAGCACACTCTTCCTGCCCATTGCCCCTGCATCTCCTTTCCTTTACTATAGTAGCCTTTTCCCATACCTGAATTCTGTAAGGTGGTCCTTTTTGGAGATAATAGTTCTGCCTGTCTTCTTAGTATGCTGGCCCTTAAAGAAACCTGATTTTTTCCCCAACACCTCATGTCTTGTGTGTTGGCTTTTGAATAGCAAGTAGAAAGACTTAAATTCAGTAACACCTTGATGGCCCTAATGCTAATATGATTATTTTATTTGGAACAATTTTATATAGAAAGGTAAAATTTAATTTGTTTTTTGGATCCCAATGTTTTCCCTCTCATTGCAATTCAGTTTATTACTCAAGCTTAGAAAGTTACACTCACCCCTTTTATGAAGGAGAACGCTGGCATGTCGACGTCCATTTCCATTTTCAACATAACAGGAGTAATTTCCCAAGTCACCTTCTTCCACAGAGTCCACAATTAATGAGATAGAAACTTCCTGTTCTCCAAGATGCTCCTTAAGAATTCTAAAACATAAAGCAAAACGAAACAAAAAACCCCACACAAACGTACACATACACATATACAAAAAAGAAAGAAATGCAGATGAATCTGAATCTGATGTGAAAATATCTAGAGTCTGTGCTTCAAATTTGGTTATGGATTGATGCTATGTTAATTAAATTATATTATGCCCTTTTCTTTTTCACTTCTAATGAGGAAGCTTGTCTTTGTAGTTGC
Source organism: Pedetes capensis (assembly GCA_007922755.1). Taxonomy (NCBI): domain Eukaryota; kingdom Metazoa; phylum Chordata; class Mammalia; order Rodentia; family Pedetidae; genus Pedetes; species Pedetes capensis. Next base: position 13,003 of record VMDO01024624.1, on the reverse strand, counting down.
TAATGAAGTTGCAGTTAATTATCTCTCTTAGCAGAACAATCATACTGTCATAATAAAGAGGTGAGAGAGACCTTGAAGAAAAGTTTACAAATTGCTTTTCCTTTAAGAAGAAATATGATATAAAGGTAAGATAAGAAATTCTAATGTCTTAGGCTGGAGGCCTAATTATACATCAAGTGAATTTTTAAAAAGTGAGAAAGAAGAAAAGAAAATTTCTGAGTTATTTTGACATTTCATTTGAAACCTCTAGCCTGACTTTTGTTAATGGTACAAACCAGCTGCCTAGTTATAAAGAAATATGAAATTATAAACCTGTAGACTAAAAGTTCTGATAAGCATTAAATTCTGACATTTAAAATTAACAGTAAATGCTCACTAACCTCACTGTCAAAGATTTTAGCAATCTCTCAGAGCAAATAGAAAATTTCTCAGACTCCTTTATACTGTTGCCAATGTTTCTACTCCCACCTGTTGTTAGCTCATGCCTGTGTAACACTTTCTAATGCAGAACAAAATAAAAATACCTTTCTAGAACTTTCCCCATGCACACACAAAACCAGAGACAGTAAAAGATAGAAAGTCCTTCTTTAATTTTAAGAATTCAAGGAGTATGTGTAAAAGACAAATTAAACATTTAAATATAAAAAAATGGCAGAGGAACATATTTAGTATATAGTGGAGAATTGCCCTCTTGGGCCTTACAGAATCTAGTTGAGGCACTCTAGTGTGAGAATCTGTATATATGTAAGAAGAACCCTACAGAAATGACCATGATAGATTTACATGTTTTTATTTTCTAGTGAAAAACCTTTTCTCTTATATTTTTGATAAAGTTTTAAAAGTCTTGATATTTAAAAGAATAATGATGGGTTAAGTGCTCATATACAGCCAGAACATGAAAACTTTAAAAAGGAAAATATTTAGAAATGATCATCATTGGGATTTGGTTATAATTTAGTTATTACTGTCAATGTCTTTGCTTATTCACATTATGGTTACAAATATATAGTTATTCCCAAACACAATTTTAGTCAGCATAGAATATCCTAATTCTTAAAAATAAGTGAATAGTCAGACACTGTGGTACATGCCTATAATCCCAGTAACTCAGGAGTCTAAAGCAGGAAAATCACAAGTTTGAGGTCAGAGGCCTCCTACATAACTTAGTGAGACCCTATCTGAAAATTAAAAATAAATAAGGGGTTGGAGTTACAGCTCAGTTTTAGAGCACTTGCCTTTCATATGTGAGGCTTTGGGTTCAACCCCCCAATACTGATAAAAAGGGAATAACTATATAAGTACATTGAAAAAGTGTGGTTTAAGCTTTATGCCTTCGAACAAATAGTATTTTTAACATTTATCCTCATGGTATCATTTCCACAATATAAATACTTATACCTTAAAGTCAAGCTAATAAAGACAGTGAAAATACTTGTATATCCTTTATCACTGCATCAAGTGCTTTATATACTGCTTGGCAGCTTACACATGTAATAAAATATAAAAAGAAAAGTTAGATATTGTATTTGGTTGAGTCCTTGTAGCACATTGCTGATGTTTTCTCTCAATAATTAAAAAAAAATTAGACAAAGTTACACTGATTTTTCCAACAATCAAATGGGCTTTTACATTTTCTATACTTTGCAGTATTTTGGTCTCACTCTCAGTATATTGCTAGTGAAATAATCCTTTTTAAATTTCTATTAAATTCTTTGCAAATGGCATTCATATTTTTGCAAATTCATACTCAATTTGTTAAGTGTGTTGCTTCATTGACATTAAATATTACAGCATCTTTATTATGATAATCAACATCCCAATTTTTTTTGTTTTAGCTTACTTTATTTTCCAACAGAGTAAACGTTAATTCAACTGTGCAAGTTAAAAGAAACAAATTATTTTACCTAATGTCACTTTCCCAAACTCGATTTTCATCCAGATCTTCAATAAATTTTTCTCCTTTCATCCAGTAAATTAAAGGACTAACTTCTCCACTGTATCCAAAGAAAGCTCTGCAGGTAAGATTAGCTGAATCACCTGTAAACAGAAATGATGGAAACATGTTATAAAACTACTCGTACACACTTATTTTAGATAAACTGGTAGGTAACATTTTGATTTTATTGATTTAATAAAATATCTTTATAAAAGAATCACTTTTGAGTATTTTCCATCTTGGTCAAATTTGTAGAATTTGTGTTTTTTACAGAATGGCTTGTTTAATGGAGTGAGAGTTACTTTTAAGATTTGGAAGAGGACCAGTCAGTTATTTTATGGAATATCCTTCCATTTAGATATACCTAATGTTTTCCCAGGGCTGGGATTTAGCTCAGTTGGTAGAGCACTGCGCTGCAATCTCTGAGGTCCTGAGTTCAGTTCCCAGCACCGCAAAAATGGGAGAAGGACCTGGCAATCCACTCCCAAGGAAATCCTGAAACAGCCATTGAAAACCCTATGAAGGTCGCTATGAGTTGGTTACCAACTCGACGGCACCTAACAACAACAAATGTTTTCTCATGATTAGATTAAGGTTATGAGTTATTGGTAAGGAAACCAATGAACATGTCCTTCTCAGGGCATCATATCAGAGAACTTGTTGTTGACAATTATAAGATTTTATAGTGTATCTGGAAAATGTTTCTTAGTCTTTAATATGGAAAATGGAGAGAGTGAAATATTCAGCTGGGAAAGAAAATGAATTATAAATTCTACCTTCCAAGAAGATACAATTCAGAAATTTTTACTTCATAAGAAATAAAATTTTAAGCAAACTAACACATACCTAGATAGAAAGACACATTAAAAATGTACAATTCATCCACAGAAAAATGTACAATTCATTACCATAAATATTTGGAATTTTCATCAGAAGTAAAATCAATGATACTATTTTAGAGATTAGTTTCTTTCACTATGATCCTCAGGAGAGATCATTACGATGGTGGGTACAGGTTAGTTGATTAATTAATATGGTAAATTAAAGTCCTTGAATGAAAGGAGAAAGTGACTTTAATACCTGCAGAAGGAAAGGTTTATTTTAGTACACTTTGTGCCATTTGACACTTGGTTTACCCAAGCCTTTGCCAGCAGTGCACAACTGAAATATTCAACTACATTCTAGTTTTATGATCTTGCTGTCTTCCAGCAGAGCTAGAAAACTGGGAGTGGGATGGGGTGTACAGTATGTCCTGCTCCAATTATATTGTGGCAAGAGAACCCTTAAGGATGGGCAACACACAAGGAGATGAAAATTGAGCCCTAGCAAATCTTTGTTGAGATCTGAAGTCAGTCAACTTTCTCAATTATATGTAACAATAAATGATGAGAATATTTCTATGACCTTAAGGCATAAGGAAGAAGGCCCCCTAAGGACTCGAAGCCTCAGAGCCAAGCTCTGATTTATTTGAGAACACTTCTTAAAATTGTGTTTATGAGGGCTTCTACAACACAAGTACTAAGAAAAACAGAAAGCGCTTAGAAGCACTCTATGATGCAGGCATGGGAATTTGTAAAATCCATTCTAATAAGTTTCATGACAAAAACATTTCTATTGAATAAGTTAATCTTATTCACTTAATTTTGTCCATTGTATATGAAGAGTTCATAAACATTTTGTTTTTCCAGTATTTCATTTTTTGAAACAGGGTCTTGCTATATGGCCCAGGCTGGCCTCAAACTCACCATTCTCCTGCCTCAGCTTCCCAAGCATGGGCATTACAGGTGCACACGACTGTGCCTAGAGTTCTTCTAATATTTTAAGAAGGTAGGATTTATCTTTCCCCTTTTATTTTTGCTCATGTTCTACAAGAGATTCCGAACAGACTTTGATCCTATATATACACTTGTAATCATTGTGAGTAAATAAGGCCAGTCCAGAAAATATTTGCAAGCTTTTAAGCTTGCAAAATGAGGCTCTTACCAGGTGTAGTGGCAACAATCCCAGCACTTGAAAGACATTGGCAGGAGGATCTTGAGTTTAAAGCCAGCCTGAGCTACACAGCTAGAGACTGTCCCAAAAAACTAATAGCTGGGGATGCAGCTCAGTGGCAGAGCACTTGTTTGATGCAAAGCCCTGGTTTTAGATCTCCAGCACCTCAAAAAAATGAGTTTCCTTTATTATTAATTTTTGTCCATAAATATTTCCTAAATATTTTGTTACTGAACTCCTCTCTCTTTTAGGGGATATTTACATTACAAAATCAATAAAATTAAATCAAATAGCCTTTGCTTTTACCTTTTGTTTGTTTTTGAGACATGCTCTTGCTATGTAGTCCATGATGGCCTGGAACTCAAAAGCCTTCTGCCTCTGACTCCTGAGGGCTTACAGGCCTGCATCACTGAATCTGGCTTTGTATTTTTATACAACTAAACTGCTTTTCATAGTGTCAAGTTAGTAGTGAATTCAACAGCAAGTCTAGAGTTATAATCAAGGCATGGTGGTGTAAGCCTATAGTCTCAGCACATAGGAGGATGAGGAAGGAGCATCGACTTGAGTTTGAGGTCAACTTGGTCTACATAGTAAGTTCCAGGCCAGCCTGGGCTACAAAAGTGAGAACTTGTCTCAAAATAAAATAAAATAAAAATATAAATAAATAAAAACATATATATCAATAATGTACACAATCTTTTAAGAGATCAAGTTTGAGTTTTGAAGGTGGGAGTTAATGTTTACAATTTAGGAATCTCCAGAGATTGCCTAACTTTACACTATAATTTTATAAAATATGGAAATCACAAATATAGATCATACCCTTAGCAACTTACCCACACATTCCTTAGCAGAGAGCTCAGTTGAAGCTCTCATAGGGATCTGAATTACACTCCCCCATTCCCCTTCTTCTTTTCCAGATAAACTAATTTTCCAATTCTCTAGCTCTTCATTTCCCTTCTCTGCAGGCCTTGTGCTGCCACACTTAGGAAATGCCTCATGCCCCAGGGGGGAAGCAATACACTTTGTCTATCACAGCTAACCTGCTCTTTGATCACTCACTGTGCCTCAAACTCCAGTATTGAATGTATCTGCAGAGCCATGGAAGCACCTACTAGAACCCCACCCAAAGTTGGCCTGGGAGTACTGTGGGTCAGAGAGTGGAATTTGTGGAAGGAACAAAAAAAATCATGGAAGGAAAAAGTGAACCTCATTCTGGTAAAAGAAGAAAGAGTACTGGTCATACTAATAAAAGGAACTTTGAGGAAATAAAATTACTTCAGAATGGGTGAAGGTGAACTGTATATAGAAGGTGGATGTAAAGAGAATATTTGGGACAGGGAGAATAGAGGATTGATGAGGCCAAAAGAGTAGAAGTAGCCCTGCTCTGTGTAGGCCATGTTGAAGGGTTGAGACTTTCATTTAAGTGCAAGGGGAAGTTGTGGAAAGGTTTCAAATAGGGGACATACTGCTTTACAAGTCCTGTACCATTGAGCTGCAATCCCAGCCCATTTTTTTTACTTGTTGAGACAGGGTCTCGCTAAATTACACTGACTGCCTCTGGTCTTCAACTTGCAATCCTCCTGCTTCTGCTGGGATTACAGTCATGGGCCACTGCGCCCAGCCACTCACTAATATTTCAAACTTGGAGTTTGATCAGAGAGACTGAAGAAGGATTAAGAATTTTATAATACTCTGGGATGACATAAGAAATAGCCACTGCAAATATCTGGTTATTTCCTCATAATTTCTTTTCCTTCCTTCCTTCCTTCCTACCTTCCTTCCTTTTTCTTTCTTCTTTCTCTCTCTTTTTTCACCCCCTCTTCCTCCTCCTTCTTCTCCTCCTCCTTCTCCTCTCTCTTCCTCTCTCTCTCTCTCTCTCTCTCTCTCTCTCTCTCTCTATCTCTATCTCTATCTCCCTTTCTCATTTTTGTTGTTGCTACTTTTGAGACAGGGTCTTGCAATGTAGTCCAGGCTAGCCTCAAACTCACTATCCTCCTGCTTCAGTCTCCTGAATGCTGGGATTACAGGTGCGGACTACCATGCCTAGATCCACATAATTAATTACTAGGATAAAGTATAGGTGATAACAATGAAAACAGAGGATTATGCTTGCTATCAGGGAGCATCTCAAAACAGATTAATAGGAAATCTGATAAGATAGAAAATACATTTTTATTTATACAATTTATATGTATCACTGTGTTTGTGTTTGTGCGTGCATGTGTGTGTGTGTGTGTGTGAGAGAGAGAGAGAGAGAGACAGAGAGAGAGAGAGAGAGAGGGAGAGAGAGAGAGAGAGAGATTTGGGGGAGATGCTAGCTGCTTCTCAATATAGGCAGGACAGAAAGTCAGTTGGACCTGTGCTGTTCTGTGAAGAGATTTTTCAGTGATTTCCCTTAATTGTACCAATTTCTGTAGCTCAGAAAAAGACACCATTCCCCTTCTTGTGCATAGCTCTGAGAGGCACCAGGAGTCCATCTGGGGAGAAGGCCAGCTAAAGTCAAGCTAACATCCAAGACTCTACCCTAGAGCTCAAATGTTCTTGAGAAAAGCTGGATCCACCCAGGGATTTTCATTTGGAAAATGGTGACTAATTAAATGTGTGTCAGAGAGCTGTGAACGTGGAGCCCAAATATGCAGTACCTTGTGTTTGAAACAAGGAATGAACTATCATCCCTTCCCCTCAAGCTGAGTAAGAATCAGAAGTTGATGGAAATTCATATTGCAGGGTGGGGCCTAGGAAAAGAAGATGAATATTCACCTACTAAGGGAAGATATGGGCTGGGATTTAGCTCAGTTGGTAGAGCACTGCTCTGCAGTCTCTGAGGTCCCGAGTTTTATTCCCAGCAATGCAAAAATGGGAGAAGGACGTGACAATCCACTCCCAAGTCAATCCCGTAAACAGTCAGCCATTGCAAACCCTATGAGGGTCCATATGAGTCGGATACTTACTAGACGGCACCTAACAACAACAACACAAGGGAAGATATATAAGGACTGGTAAGCACAATAGTAATTAGTAAACTAAAAATGATATGACTGTGGTTGTACTGTGTTTGTGGGCTAATGAAGTAGGATATGCCAGTTACATAGCAGGTTGTTAGCATGTGTGTTTTAAGAGCAATCAATTCACTATTAATTGCATATTCTCAGGCTGTTTAACTTTATACTCTTTTATTTGAATTCTCTTCATTTCCACAGAACATACTTCTTATCCATTAAGTCCCAACTTGAGTAGCATCTTTCCAAAAAGTACCTGCCTTTTCAAGTAATACTCAATCACTCTGTCCTTTCTCCTCCACACCTCTTGGAACATATTTGTGTTATATCATAATATAGTCTTGCAATATTGGGTTTACTTGTGTGCCTAACCCAGCAACTAGAAGATGCATTCCCAAAATGTAGAGTTTATAACTTTATTTGCCTTTGTATTACTAGCACCCATTTCAGTGTATTGAATTATTAGGGACTCAACAAATAATATCAAATTACTAATCTGTTTAATAACTTTTAAGCTTATACTTTTCCCTCCTCCTTTTTTTATGCTTCATTGCTTCATTAATTAAAGCCTATACAAATGCTGTGGTGCACATCTATAATTCCAGTAACTGAGGAGGCTGAGGCAGGAAGATTGAAAGTTTGAGGCCAGAGGCAGCTTATGTAACTTAGCAATACCCTGTCTCAAAATAAAAAGTAAAAAGGGGTTGGGGTGCAGCTCAATGATAGAGCACTTGCCTAGCAGGTACAAGGCCCAAGCTTTAAACCTCCAGGACTATGAAAAAGTTATTTACCCACTGTTGTATTAGAGGAAATATGATGTACTTGTAAGATGGTTTATAAAATTCATAATGACATAAAATCAGACTATATTTTCATTTCATAATTTTATGAACTATAGAAATTATTGAAGTCTAATATCCCAAAGAAATACTGAGAAGAATTAATTCCAAATATTTAAAAAGTTAATACATTTCACTCCATATCCTCATAGAATTTTTAAATTTGTGTAATAACCATTCTAAATAGGGTAAGATATTGTCTCATTGTAGTTTTGATTTGTATTTCCCTGATAGCTAATGATACAGACGCTGACCGTCTGTTTTTCTTCTTCTGAAAAGTGTTTATTCAGATCATTTGCTCGTTTGTAGTTGTATTGGTTTTTGTTGTTGTTGTTGTTGTTAAATTTTGTTGAGTTCCTTATATAATCCTGATATTTACTTTTATCAGATGAACAGTGCGCAAATATTTTCTCCCAGTCTGTAGGCTGTCTCTTTACTCTGTTGATTATTTCCTCTGCTGTGTAGAAGGCTTTTAGTTTGATAAAATCACATTTATCTATTTTTGTTTCTGCTTCCTTGTTTTGGGGGACATATCTAAAAAAATCATTTTCTATGCTGATATGTTGAAGTATTTATCCTTTGTTTTCTTATAGTAGTTTCATAGTTTCAGGTCTTACATTTAGGTTTTTGAAAGATTTTGAGTTGATTTTTGTACAGAGTAAGAGATATAGGTCAAGTTTCAATCGTCTGTATATAGATATAGTTTTTACTGCAACATTTATTGAAGAGGCTGATCTTTCTCCATGTATGTTTTTGACAACTTTGTTGAAAATAATGTGGTTATAGATGTTTGTCGGTGGGAATGTTAATTAGTACAGCCACTATTGAGAACACTGAGATGCATTACACTAAAATTAGATCTGCCATATATGATTGGCTATCCTACTTATAAGTATATATTCAAAGGAAATTAAATCAACATATCAAAAAATCCCTGCATGCTCATGTTTATTGAGGTGATAGTCACAATATCTATGATACAGAATCAACCTACGTGCCCATCAATGGATGAATAAAGAAAATGTAGTGTGTATATATTCAATGGAATATTATTCAGCCATAAACAGTAATGAAATCCTATCATTTGTAGCAGAATGGATGGAACTGGAGGACATTATGTTAAATGAAATAAGCCAGACACAGAAAGACAAATAACACATGCTCTTTCTCATATGTGGAAGTTAAAAAAGTTGAACTGAATGTAGAACAGTGATTATTAATAATTCATAGAGAAAGGGAAGGGGGTGAGGTAAGATAAAGGGAGGTTGGATAGTGCATACAAAATCACAGTTAGATGGAACAGTTTCTGGTATTCCACAGCACAGAGGGATGACTGTAGATTACAATAACCTAATGTATATAAACTAACATATATATAAAGACCCAGAAGAGAGGCACTCAAAAGATCCCAAAGGAGAGGAAAATGCTTATTACCCTAATTTGATTAGTATATATGAAGTCTATGCTGGACTATCGTGCTGAAGGCTGCTAATATGTGTGACTAATACATGTTAATCAAAAATTTCAAAAGTAAATATATTCTAAACAAGCTAATATATAATGGAGGTCACAGTATCAACTCCTTTAAATAAATTCAATACATACAAGGATACCTATTATCATTTTTTATGATAATATCTTAAAATTTTTCTGAATAAAATCAGACATTAAAAAGGCCATGAGATGTTTTTCAAGGATGATAAGATCATTATTTAATGAAGACATGACTGCATACTTAATCAGTTCAGAAAAACATATATTTTGACTTTCTATGAAGAATTCTTTCAAATATCCAAATGTAAGACATAATGTAATCACTTAGTAACAAAGTATTAGAATTTGCCCTTTCAATATACTGTAGAACTCTTTTATACTTTCACTCTAAAATATGAATATCTGTACTGTTTGAGTTATTCTAATCAGAAAAATCTTGTCAAAAATATGGTTCACCATCCTGTAGACCAAATGGAGTCTATCAAAGGGGATATCTACCCTCTCACTATATTTGGAAAAAACTTCAGGTCCAGAAAAAAACATGATTAAAAATCTCAAATGAGCCAGAGTATGCAAAACAAAAACAGAGAACATGAGTTTAAAGGGTATAAATTATAAAATTATTAAAACCTTGCATAGAAAATTTTAAAATGAGACACTGACTGCCAAATAAGACATTTTGGGAGAATCTACCTCAGCATTTTGCAACCCTGCAACAAGAACAAAAGTTGATAAAGAGAAACAATGTTTTCCTTAGAAAAGTTCATATGTAAATTTGACAAATTTGAGATTACTTTTAATTAGATGACTTATAGCAATTTAATATATTTTTACTTAGCTATAGTTAATGTGACACAAAATTATTTTTATGCAATCTCATTCTCTAGGAAACATTGATTTCATTATGATTTTGCTAGTCTCAATAAGAAAACTGTGATTAGCTATCTGTGATGTCTTTAAATCAATATCATACATTATTCCTAGTTGTGTGTTAGGTGCTGTCGAGTGGGGGCAATTCATAGTGACCTTGTGTACAACACAATGAAACACTCCCTGATTCTGTGCCAGGCACACGATATTTTTATGTTTAAGCACAATGTGTCAGGTACTGTGTCAGTCCATCTAGTTGAAAGTCTTCCCTTTTTTTTGTTGATATAGCACTCCCAAACATGATGTCCTTCTCCAGGAATTGGTCCCTTTTTGACTACATGTTCAAAATACATAGGACACAGTCTAGCCATCCTAGCTTCCAAGGAGCACTCTAGTTGCACTTCTTCTAAGACAGATCTGTTGGTTCTTTTGGCAATCCATGGTATACTCAATATTCGTCCCTAGCACCATAATTAAAAAGCATCAATTCTCCAGAATCCCTTGTTCAATATCTGCCTTTCACAACCATATGATGTGACTGAAAATAATATGGGATGAGTCAGGTGCACCTTCGTCTTCAACATGAGGTCTTTACTTTTCAGCACTTTAAGGAGATCTTTTGCAACAGCTTTTCTGAGGGCAATGCATCTTTTGGTTTCTTGACTGCTGCTTCCACTGGTGTTGCTTGTACAACCAAGTAAAGCAAAATATTTAGCAACCTCAGTCTTTTCTCCATTTATCATGAAGCTGCACATTGATGCAGTTGTAAGGACTTTTGCTGGTGTTGAGGTGCAATCCACACTGAAAGCTGTGTTCTCTAATCTTCATCAGTAAATGTTTCAAATCCTCTTCACTTTCAGCAAGTAGAATTGTGTCATCTGCATAATGCAGGTTGTTAATGAGTCTTCCTCCAATCTTGACTCCGCAATCTTCTTCATAAAATTCACCTCCTCAAACTATTTTCTCAGTATACAGATTGAAGACGTACAGTGAAAAGACACAGCCCTGATGCACACTTTTGACTTTAAACAGAGCAGTATTTCCTTGTTGTGTTTGAACAACTGCCTCCTAGTCCATGTACAGATTCCTCATGAGTACAATTAAGAACTCTTTTGTTCCCATTCTTCACAATGTTATCCATAATTTATTGTGACCAACATAGTCAAATGCCTCTGCATAGTCAATACAACATGGGCATCTTTCTTGTATTCTTCACTTTTGACTAAAATCCATCTGACATCAGCAATGATGTCCCTGGTTCCTCACCCCCTTCTGAATCTGGCTTGATTTTCTAATAGTTCCCTGTCTATACACTGCTGTAGTCACTTTTGAATGATTGTTAGCAAAATTTTACTTGCATGTGATATTAATGATATTATTCTATAATTTCTACATTTGGGTGGATCCCCTTTCTTGGCAATAGGCACAAATATGGCTTGCTTCTAGTCAGTTGTCCAGGTAGCTGTTTTCAAAATGTCTTGGCATCTGTCAATTTGCCAAACTATGGGGGCTTGCATGTTGCTGTGATGTTGAAAGCTATACCACCTTATTACAGATATCAGCAGGGTCACACATGGTGGGCAGGTTTCGGATGAGCTTCCAGACTAAGAGAGATTAGGGAGGACATGGCTAACCTACTCCTGAAACAATTAGCCATTGAAAACCCTATGAAGAACAGAGAAACACTGCCAGACACAGTGCTGGAAAATGAGCTCCCCAGGTGGTTGTTGTTGTTGTTGTTGTTGTTGTTGTTGTTGTTGTTAGGTGCTGTTGAGTCAAGTCCAACTCATAGCGACCCTATGTACAGCAGATCGAAACACTTGCCAATTCTGTGCCAGGCAAACAATCTTATTTACCTGGTGTTCCCAGGCAGTCTCCCATCCAGGTACTAACCAGGCTCGACCCTGCTTAGCTTCTGAGATCTGATGGGATCAGACGCCACAGGGCTACAGCTGCAGGAGATCCCCAGGTTGTTGTTATTTGTTATTGTTAGGTGCTGTCGAGTCGGTATCTGACTTATGTTGTTGTTGTTAGGTGCCATCGAGTCGGTAACCGACTCATAGCGACCCTCATAGGGTTTTCAATGGCTGACTGTTTTGGGATTGCCTTGGGAGTGGATTGCCAGGCCCTTCTCCCATTTTTGCGGTGCTGGGAATTGAACTCGGGACCTCAGAGACTGCAGCGCAGCGCTCTACCCACTGAGCTAAATCCCAGCCCATCTGACTTATAGCGACCCTCATATAGGGTTTTCAATGGTTGACCATTTCGGGATCACCTTGGGAGTGGGTTCCCAGGTCCTTCTCCCATTTTTGTGGTGCTGGGAATTGAACTCGGGACCTCAGAGACTGCAGCACAGCACTCTACCAACTGAGCTAAATCCCAGCCCCTCCCCAGGTTGTAAGGCACTCAAAAGAGGATGTGGAAGAGGTGCTTCCTCAAAGGAGGGTCTACCTTGATGATAAGAATGGAATAAAGGTCTAGGGACCTCTATTTGCTGATGTGGCAAGACTCAAAATCAGAAGGAACAACTGTAATCATCCATTAATAAATGATTCCCAGTTATTGATCAGAAAACTAAAGAGGTCCTATTTACATCAGCAATGAATAATCAAACAAATCCACTTTATGGTTAACTTTTAGATTCAATGTTATTGCTAACAAAATTCCAAGAAGTTATAGAACTCAACAAGTCAATTCTATATTCATTTAAAACACTGAGAAGTAGATATCTGAACAATTATCCTAAACAATTATAATGATATGAATGGACAGCATGCTGCTGGTCCAAACAAAGAGCAAAATATATTTAAAAACAATGTCAAAAACAATATTGTGTTTGTCCCACAGGCATTCTTACTGACTAGCTCTCT
>VMDO01024623.1:0-29416 GCA_007922755.1 Pedetes capensis | reverse complement strand
TATATGTCATATTTTCATACATATTTTATTTTAAAGTGCTAATCCAAGTTCAGAAAACATTGTTGCATAGAAAGCCCAACTTCACACAGTCTACCTAGAGTATTCTATTGTATGTATTCTGACTATTCTATGGATTGTATTTTACGGTAGCACTAGTTTCTAGAGTAAAAGTAACTATATACTTCCAGTTATACTTTTTAAGGTTGTAACTTGAGTGGTGAGAGGAGCTTTTGCATGAATATTTCAATTATACTTATTCTTATACTGTGCTACTAGAAATAAGATAAAAGGTTAATTAGTTTCCCAGTGAAAATAAATTGAACAGATTTAGTGTCTCATGAATCACAAATCTTATTTTGTATAGATGGGTTATGCATTAGAGCTGAAAATTTGTTCAGATTCTATTCACTTGGATTTCTTTTATTGGGAAGTTAGAATCAGAGAGCATAATGGGATGGATCTTCATCACTGCACCTGCACATTTTGTATATTTATTTTTGGCAGGCATGAGGATATAGAAGCCACTGTGCAGGTGTAGTTGAAGTATGCCTACCCCAGCTAGAACCTTTGGAAGCTGGCCCTCTTGGAATGATAGGATGTCTTTAAGGTGACCCAGTGGCTGGGTTGTAAGGTATCCTTGAAAGTGACTACATTCTTAAAGCCATATGTATGTTATCACGAAATAAGATCCACATAAAATGAAGTTTTTTTATACAAGCAAATTTATACAGAGAGAGTAATGAATGTGAGGTAGGGAAGAGGAAATAATAGCACCACACTAATTGAATAAGAAATGTCTTTATAGCAAGACATATTTAAAATTATTATGACAGGAGTCTCTTGAAATGAGGAAGAATTTCCTGGCTTCAGTTTGTAAGGCTGCCACATATAGCATGTATCTGGTTCCCAAGTTAAAAATCATTTTCTAAAATAGTTTGTTTATTCTTTTTATGTTACTGTACTAGGCTGGTGGTTTGATAGAGAAGAAAATTTCATGCTTAGTATCTGTAGGGGTTTTATTTCTTGCCATTAACAAAATGACATAACATCTTCATTGTTAATTTCACAATGTTCTTTTGTTTTAACTATTCTTTTTATTGCCTATTTTTGCATCCATCCATTTAAAATGTTCTTCCTTTATTTAAAAAAATTTAAACACATATACATCATACAAAATAAATGTTACACATTTTTCTTTTGAATTTTGGATGATATAAACTCAGAAATATACCTTAACATCTCATCACTTATCATTTATATTTTTTTCCATGTAGAAAAACACATCTTTACTATAGAATTTACCCTGTAATTTTATTTATGATGTTAGGAATTGAACCTAAGTCAGTTCACATGCTAGGCAATATGCTGCCACTGAATTACGACTCTAGCTCACAACTTTTCTTTTTAATCAAATTATGGATTTTACTATTTTATGAATAGAAGTTTATACTTAGCATATTTTCATACAAATTATCTTTTCCTCTTTTAAATTTTAGAACAGGACAAATAACCTGTAGTTCATACAATGAAAGTGATTATTATTTTCATCTATACAGACGCATTAAAATTTGATTAAATATCTTTCTGTTTCTGGTCACCTAAGTTGTATTAAAATTACTGCTACTGTAAATATTTTTCAAAATATATTTGTATTCAATTATCTATTGTCATTATGATTCTTCCTCTCAGATGCCTGGATATGGAACTGAAGTCAGAGGATATGAACTTCTGATAAGTTTCATTATTCTATATCCCCAAATATCTTATTGGTTACATTTACAACATATTATTACAAAATTATTATTACAAAAATTATTATTACAAAAATTATTCTTACAAAAATTATTATTACAAAAATGCTTACAACTGGGTCAGCATGCAACTTCACAATAAATGGAGAAAAGATTGAGGTTGTCCATGATTTTGCTTTGCTTGGCTCTATAATCAACACCCGTGGAAGCAGCAGGCAAGAAACCAAAAGACGCATTGTTCTAGGAAAACCTGTGGCAAAACATCTTTTTAGAGTATTGAAAAGCAAAGATGTCACATTGAAGACGAAGGTGCGTCTGACTCATGCCATGGTATTTTAGTCGCTTCATATGGTTGTGAAAGCTGGACATTGAACAAGGGAGACAGAAAAAGAATTGATGCTTTTGAATTGTGGTGCTGGAGACATCTGTTGAATACACCATGGACTGCCAAAAATACCAACAAATCTCTCCTAGAAGAAGTGCAACCAGAGTGCTCCTTAGAAGCAAGAATGGCCAGACTGCCTCTTACATATTTCGGACATATAGTCAGGAGAGATCAATCCCTGGAGAAGGACAGCATGTTTGGGAGAGTGGCAGGTCAACACAAAAGAGGAAAACCCTCCACCAGATGGATTGACACAGTGTCTCCAACAATGGGCTTAAACATAAATAAGATGGTTTGCCTGGCACAGAATTGGCAAGTGTTTCGATCTGCTGTACATAGAATCAAGTTGGACTCTACTCGACGGCACCTAATAACAACAACAACAACGCATTATATGACAGTGTCATGACTTCAATGATAATATACATTTTATATTCTTATGTATGTGCTCTTTTTATTTCCTATTAACTTATAAGATTTCAGTTCATATTAAGATCTTTTCTCAAAAGATGTTTGAAATATTTTCTTTTCCCTTCTTGCTATTTATATTATGTATTTTCATGAAAAAGTTTAAGTTTTTGCTCAGGAAAATTGTTAATATGTCCAGAGAAAATCTGAAACTTATAAATCAATGCTAATAGTCACATTTCCCACCCGGAGAATTCACAATTAGAAAGTATTTTTGTATGGTCACAAATGGTGAGACATATGATGGGCTTTAGATTCAAGTGTTCTGAAACAGATTTTGTTCTGTATCTCCTGCCAGGATGGTCCTCCTATCCCCAAATGATAATGAAGAAATATTCCATATGTATTTTTCAGTACTTTTAACTTATAATTACATTTACATATGCAATTAAATTATAAATGTAAATATGCATTTGGATGTTTAACAAAAATTACTCATTCCTTTAAATATATAGTTTAAATATGCAAAATAAACCACTATATTGTAAATGACTAGCATTTTACAAGTGATATTTTATGCATTAATAGAAATCATAAACTAACTTGAAGAAACTTAGACACAAGACAGAAATAATCCAGAAAGAAGATAGTGGTAATAGGTCAATCTTCTTACTGGTTTGAGGAATGTTTTTTAAGGAACAGAAGATTCAACATCTTTCATCATCTTAATGTTGGTATTCAATGTTAAAATCATCAAAACTTCAAGATTCCTGAGTTATGGAGACAAATGCTATCTTTAAAATTTATGTCAGAAGCTGAGCTCGGTGGCCCTCATGTGTAATCCCAGCAACTCCAGAGGTGGAGGTAGGAGGATCAGAGTTTGAAGCCAGAGGCAGCCTGTGTAACTTAGTGAGACTCTGTCGCAAGATATAAAAAAGGGGGCCGTGGGGGCTGGGCATGCAGGCCAGTGTTAGTGCAATTGCAAAGTATGTGTGTGGGGCCAACCACCCAGTACTGCAAAAAATAAAATAAAGTAAAATAAAATAAAATAAAATAAAATAAATTTGTGTCAGACAGAAATAGAGTAACTAACTTCCAACAAGATGGGGAAGATAAAGACATTACCCTCTTTCGAAACACATGAAAATAAGGTTAAGTTACTCTCTCTCTCTCACTGGAAATAGAGAGTGAGGCATTCAGGAGAGGACAGGTATGTTATACTGAAGGAATGAACAAATGACATATAGAACAAAATCTCAAGAGGAGAAAGAGCTAGAGAAAGCAAGAGCAAGAGAGATCTGCTTTTCCTGCCCAGATCATTTGCCTAGGGTTTAAAAGTTCTCATTAAAATAGTAAATGATACTATTTCACATGGTGATAGTCCTGCTACCCATGGGGCAGCAGAAATGGTGATTTTCTAGCTATGAGAAAAATGCTCTCAAATTGTATTCAAATACATTTCATGATTGATAAATATGTCAGAAGGTGTCATATGAAGATCAAGTACACTTACTTTTGATCATACAGTTTAATAGGAAATACTTAAAATTTTCCTCTCTACTTCTTCTCTGTGGCCTGTATAACTCAATGCCAAGTTCCATTGCTACAGTTATATAATCATAATTTGAACTTTCCCCTTTTTATCCCCTTTAGGTAAAAAAAAAAGCCTAGGAATGTCGAATTTGTGGATTTTATTTTATTTATCTTTGTATGTCACAATCCTAACAGAGTTTCTAGCAAACTATTTGTCTACAATAATTTTTTCTGAATCAAAATATTACCAAGGTGGACTTCTATATTCAACTCTACTTCAACTTCAAATGCATCCTTTTCATTTCATAGCTTCAAATGACACTTTATTGGATTGTTTAGAGAGATAGAGTCTTTTGAATACTGTATTTACATGAATTATGTCCAAAAGGAACCTACACATTTGTTAAAATCTATCTCCATTTCCCTTTGAGATCAGTCTAATCCTTAACATATAAATGCATATAAAATTGGGTATAACACAAACCATTGCTTAACTCAGTCAATGGTCAATGTAGCATTACAATTTGCTTGTATTAAGACTGCTTCATGTTTTGTTGTTGTTGTTAGGTGCCCTTGAGCCCGTGTCTGACTCACAGCGACTCTACGCACAACAAAAGAAACACTATTTGCAGAGCTTCTCTGCTATTCATAGTATTTTCAATGGCTGATTGCTTTTTGGGAGTGTGTTGCTGGGTCCTCCTCCCAAGCCTACAGCACCTGGTGTTCCCAGGCCATCTCCTATCCAAGTAATAACCAGGTCTAACTATGCTTAGCTTCCAAGATCTGACAGGAATGGATGCCACAGTAGTATGGCTGTAGGCATTAGGACTGCTTAGTTGCATAAAATTATAATTTTTCACGTACAAGTCTAAGTAACCTGTGATTTTTTAAGACTACATTAATTTCAAGTTATTTTTAAAGCCACATGATAGAAGGAAAAACAGATATTCTTATCTATTTATGAAAATTTATTAAAAATGTGGAATTTCAAGGAAGTAAATATTATATATGAAACCATTTTTAATTCTGCCAAAGATTAAATTATTCAAATATGGTGTTTTCAGTGAATATTATAAGAAAATACTCTTGTAGCCTGGGGAGACCACTCAGACATAAAGCACTTGTTTAATATACATGTTGCCCTATTTTTGATCCCCTGTACCTCAAAGAAAAATAAAGAAAATACTCCTGCTAAGAACATTTAAGGGTATTTATATATCATAATGCATTTTTCTATTGACATAATTAATTTCAGTGATTTACCCAATTCCATAAATGCCATGAGTTCAAACTATGGGTATGCATATCATAGTTCAAATATGTTCTATTAGTCATTTTGTTCATTAACAGAAGAGCACTCAAAAAAGTGTAACACAGATGCAAAGATTTTAGTGATGGAAAATCAATTATAGGCACAGTTGCTGTGAAGGGAGGGCAATCATCAGAGAACATGATTACAATGAATTTGCAGTGAAATCAAAAGCCAGTAGATGGAGCTTTTCAGTTACTGTTATATAATCTTCAGTTAAGACTGCCATCTAAAGTAAAATATAGGAAATTTAGAAATTCCACAAATGTTCATTTTTTTTCTGATTTTTCATTCAGTACTTATAGAATGTAAGTTATTTTAGCAAAACAATAAATATTCAAAACAGTTTATTATATAAGTTTTAATTTCTGTGTGTCTGTCATACATCACATTACTGTTTAGACAAGGAAATCTCATTGCGATTGAAGTCATTTAGTGCTTTGATATTTAGGTAATAAACTTGTATAATGTGGTCAATTTTACATGCGCCCTAGTGTTCTCTAGCTTGTCACTTTAAGCCAAGATGCATATAATATTCCACTATGTGGTCATAACCGAAATAAAACAATGTGTGCAGGCACAGACTCCCTTTTCTGCTATCTCACTTTCTATTATCCCAGTTACTTTGGGTTAACTGACATCATTATAGCTCCATGATTACCCTTCTGAAATATGATCAGAAGGTCAGGAATAGCCTAAAGCTACATCACAAAACCTACATCATTCCTCTTATCACGTAGGCATTATATCATCCCACATGATCACAAGAACATGGATGACTACAGTATAGTAAGGTAGAAACAGATACCACGTTCTTTTACAACAGAACAGGGTTATAATTTTTGATTTTATCATTGTTAATCTCTTATCTTTTAATTTATAAGTTAAACATCATCATAAATATTGATGTATAATAAAAAGAAATATATCCAGAGTATTATCTACAGTTGAAGGTATCCAAGGCATCTTATAACATATTTCCTTCAGATAAGGAGGATTACAGTACTCATCACTGACACTAGACTGTCTCTATATATTTTTGGCTATCTCTGCCACTTCCCACTGCTATTTCCACTATCTTGGAATCCTCTAAAATGCTTCTTTAGAAGTATTGTAGATATTAAAGTAATAAAGCATCCGACATATGCAGCAAAGATGCTAAAAATAAGGCCACCAAAAATCAATTCCTAGGGTAGATTTTATTGTTGATAGGTGCCATGGAGTAGGTTCTGACTCATAGTAACCCTATGTACAAAAGAGGAAATACTCCTCAACACTTTGCCATGCTCGCTGGTGCTATGTCCCTGCTTCTCTGCTATTCATGAACTTATCAGGAGCTGTTTTAACAGCATTGCTTTGGGAGTGGGCTGCTGGGTCCTTCTTCCACATTTGCAGTGCTGAGGATCAAACCCAGGGCCTCAGAGAGCACAGAGCAGCACCCTACCAACTGAGCCAAACCCCAGCCCTGTGGTAAATTTATAGGCAAACCTATAAATCTTATCATAAAAGCTTTTACTTGCCCTATGCATAAACATCTTTTGGTCTTTTGCCTGCACTTTGGAACTTAATTTTCTATAGAATTGTGGGTATGTATTTTAACTAACACAGAATAGCCTATTTTGAAGGTACATATGTTTGATTTCAAAATCTTAAATCTGAACACTATGAACACGACTTTTTTGTGTTGCCACCTTCCCATTTTTCCCCTCAATTCAGAATCCATTTACTACCCTCAGTTTACTATAGAATATACAATATGAGACTAAAGACTTTCAAATCTTTTAAGTTCAGATAAATCATAGCTTGCAGTAATTACTATGGATTATGAGAAATGGCTGTATCAGAAACAGAGCCTAAATTGGGTGTGGTGGCACATGCCTGTAATTCCAGTGACTCAGGAGGAGGAGGCAGGAGAATAGTACTTGCTTAACTCAGCAAGACCCTGTCTCAATTTAAAATATAAAAAAGTGGAACTGGGGGTGGAGCTCAGTGGCAGAACATTGGCAAAGCATGAGTAAATAAAGCCCCAGGTTCCAGCTCCCTAGTCCTGCAAAAACAAACAAACAAACAAAGGAGCCTATGAAGATAATTACCTGTTTTTTCTCTCATTTGGATGCTATCAGTAGCTAGATAAAATTTACCTTCTTCCTATTCTTTCTGAATTTCCCTCCTGCATGAGCTGAGGTTTTGGCTTCCTCACACTCCCAGAGGAGGAGTTCATTTCCCTTTCTTCAGGTCTGTACCTGTAACCGCTCTTATTTAGTTCTCTAAATAGAGTTCTGGTAGGTTCCCTGGCACTCCAGAGAAAAGTTGTATTTAATTTTTCCTTTACTAAATAATTAACCCATCCATTTACTTTCTTATAATTTTGGAAATATCTCCAGAAAATCTTTGAGTATTTTACAGATGAACAACCGGAAGCCCACTTGGGAGCTAATGGCCGAGAGCCAAGGAAAAATTCTTGATTTGTCTTTAATTTAAAAAAGTGATCTTACAAATAAAGTGAGAGCTAAAAATGCATAATATTTCTTAGCCAATATCTCATGCAAGAATCATAGCTGGCCAATTAAAAATTATTGGAAAAAATGTTCTTTATATTAATTCTGATTTCAGGTGTTTACATTTACAGATTATCTTTTGACTACTGAGAAGAAACTACTTACCAATTTACTATGGATTTGCTGAAATATATCTCTCAGTTTTATCTATCTTATTATTATTATTAGATTTTTCATTTTGCTGAGTAAAAGTAAATTACCATCACCTCAGTCAGTAACAAATTAGCTTCATAGCTTCTAACTTTCTCATTCTTTCTTTTTTTAAACCTATTCTGTTTAAAGGTTTCCCTTTTGCATTTGACTTGATCCTGCATAAGTAGTATTTACTTGTTTTAAATTTAAAACTCCACCCATATTTATTTTAAAATAGAAAAGTAACTTAGTTATATTATAGTTTAGTCAATAATGAGTATTCTAACAATTTCCTATTATAATTTACATATTTTATCAATTATGCAATTAAGCACATATTATATTGGTGCTTAAAAATGATACAAACTGGGAAACTTTCTCTCTTGAGAAATTGTACCCATCCTTCAGTTGTGCTGTCTTTTGCTTAAGTGTGTATCTCTTTGTAAACACCTGTGTTTAAATCTATATTAAGTGTTTTTCTCAATAACTCCAACTTTGCTTCAAAAAATTATACATCCTATCCATTGACATTCACTAAATTGCAATGTGTTTATATGAATTACTATTTAATACACATACTAGAATAGGACAATAGTATATTAAGCAATCAATGTTTATGTTAAATATAGCTCTGCCAAAGCAATAAAGTTGTGTTTAATGGGTAAATTATTTTATATTCCTTTGATTTTAAAATTTAATTTAACCTCAAATTAAATTAAAAATCCATCCTTCCATCATCTTATTCACATTTCATATGCTAACTGGAGATATGTATTTAGTGGCCACCATACTAAACAGCAACTGATCTAGGCTATGTTGGACTACAAAATGCTGGCTTAGACAATATCCACTTCTACTACTGGGCTAGGATTTAGCTCAGTTGGTGGAGCGCTGCGCTGCAGTCTCTGAGGTCTTGAGTTCAATTTCCAGCACCGCAAAAATGGGAGAAGGGCCTGGCAATCCACTCCCAAGGCAATCCTGAAACAGTCAGCCATTGAAAACCCTATGAGGGTCGCTATGAGTTGGATACCGACTTGACAGCACCTAACAACAACAACAGTTCTACTACTAAATTGATATTAAGATGGGAAAATTACTTAATTTTCTGAAGTTTAGTTTCTGTATCTGGAAATAAAGGTGAAAAACACTAGCAACTCACAATTTCTGAAAGGGCTAAGCAAGCTAATACAAAGTAAGGGCTCATTATAAGTTTTGAAATATGATTTGCCTTGTTGTTGTTGTTAGGTGTCATCTAGTGGGGTCCGACTCATAGTGACCCTATGTACAACAGAATGAAACACTCTCTGACACTGTGCCATGCTGACATTTTTTGTAGTGCTTATCTGCTGTTCATAGAGTTTTCAATGGCAGATTGTTTCAGGAGTGGATTGCTAGGTTCTTCTCTTCTCCCTAGCCTGCAGCACATGGTATTCCCAGGGTGTCTCTCATCCATAGAATAACCAGGCTGACCCTGCTTAGTTTCTGAGATCAGGCAAGACTGTATGCTAGGGTGCTATGGCTGCAGACTGATTTGCCTTAGTCATTATTAAGGAAACTGTACATGTTATTTAATACTAGTGTTAAAGATATCACACAAGATGCTCTAATCAATTAAAAAAAGCATAAGATGCTTTTGGTATTGATATAAATACAACAGTTCTTTTTGAAATTTTCAGAGCTGCATCAGTTGATAACATTTTTCATGCATTTAAACACATAAAATCTTTATTAATTCCAGGAGTTCTGAGGAGTTATTCATGTCTATGTGGTCTAGATTAATATTTGTGTTTATTAATAATATCTGAGACTTTTTAAAAAGTTACCTGTAGTACTAACATTATAACTTTTCTTTAGGAAAAAAAGTTTTGCATTGTAGATCCTATTTATTACTTCAAGGACCACATAGGTAATCGGTTTTGTTTTTATTTTCAGAATGTTCACAGAAATAACTATATCATTTAGGTAAAATGCACAAGATATGGTTTTTGTTGTTGTTGTTATATGCAGTCAAGTTAGTGTCCAACTCATAGCAACTCTATCTATACCAAGTGAAACAGTATCGTTAGCACTTCTCTAACACTTCTATTCATAGGGTTTTCAATGGCTGATTGATTTTTTCAAGAGGAGTGGGTTGCTGGATCCTTCTCCCAAGCCTACAGCACCTGGTGCTTCCAGATGGTCACCCATCTAAGTACTAACCAGGCCTGACCCTGCTTAGCCTCCGAGATCTGATGGGATCAGATGCCACAGTGATACAGCTGCACACACGATATGGTTTAGAAATATTGTAAATGACAATGTACCACTGATGGTTTTATTCAACATATTTGATAGATTGAAACTTAGTATGGTATATAAGAGATAAGTGGCTTTTATTTCAACTTTTTACAGTTGTGTGACCTCAGTGAGAAAGTATCCTATCTACTTTGTTCATTAGTTTAGGTATTCATTTATGTTATTCATCTAATACATTTTTACTGAGTGCTTACTTTTCTCATAAAGTGTTGGCAGATGATTGTACAAATGAAAATTGAGTCTTTGTAGTCTCCCCAATAAAATTGGAGGTGTTTCTTGGTTTTTTTTTTTTTTTTTTTTTGAGATTTATATCTCAGTTACAAGAAGCCTGGACATTTGTTTTCTATGTTGAATATCTGTACTTCATATATTTTGTGGAAATGTTTCTCTTGTTGCTATAGGACTTTTAGTTCCAGCATCCAAGGCTCCCTGTTTTCTGCTCTTTCTTTGGTCATTGTACATATTCAATAGACAAATAACCGAATGTCTACTGTACATCAGATATTCTTGATCGAACTGGAGGTACATGGTAGAATTAATGCCCTCAAAAATAGAAGAGATCTTTTTTCCCACCATCTTAGAGTAAAGAAAAAAGAGAGCATTCAGCAAACCAGGAAAAAGGCCCTCATCCAATACTTAATCTATTGATATCTTGATACATTGATCTTGGACACCTAGGCCTCCAGAACTATGAAAAATAAATGTTACAGTTTGAGACATGAATTCTATGGTGTTTTGTTATAAAAACCAGAACTAAAAAAAAAATCTATCAAACACACACATCACACACACACACACACACACACACACACACACACACACGCACTTTTAGGAATGAAAGTGGAACTGTCAAGTTGTTAAATACAATGTTTATGTTAAATACTATTTAAAATTGTAGAAAATATAACTTGATGTATTAATTTGGAATTGGATGTCTTGATATAATTTCATATTTTATAAAGTTTATTGAGTTTTGGGTTTTGCAACTCTACGAATAATATTGTCATTTAATGAGATGGTGAAGTCTTTGAAAAGTCACCTACTTTGAACTGGGGGGAAAACGAGGAATATCAAGATTTTTTGTGGTATATTAATACCACAATTGTAATATCAATATTACACTGTTAAATAGGGATGTCCACAACCCCTCATTGAGAATTTTCTTAAAATTTTCATGTTCAACAGGAATATCCCATATTCATTAACTTATATAAATATTTCATAATTTGATTCCAATTCTTAGTCTGTAAATTGGTCCTCCACATATGTGGGGTGCAGATCTATGGATTCAGCCAATTGAGGATCAAAAATGTTTGGAAAAAAATATATCTGTGTTGAATATGTACCGACTTCTTTCATTATTGCCATTCCCTAAATAATATAGTATAGTGAATATTTATGTAGCATTTATATTGTATTCTGTAATCTGAGTAATTGAGAGATGATTTAGATTATGTAGGAGGATGTGTGAAGGTCAAATGCAAATAGTATGTCATTTTATATTTGGGACTTGAGCATCCATGAATGAAATGGGGAATATCAATATTTTTCTGTGGAGTTATTCAAGCCAATTTCCCATGGATATTGAATGATGATCACACTTCTTTTTCAGGAAAATAATTTTATGATTTGTCATTTCTTGTCTATGCCCTATCCATTTTTTTCTTTAAACTTCAAGGAGTTTCCACTGCATAAATAAATTCCTGCTGAAGTCTTCTTTCTTCTAAATCAATTTATATTTTTTCTAGAGTTCTTAATTTAGCTATTGCAAATTCAAGAATGCAAAACTAAGTTGACCAATTTTGAAAAAGGCCATGTTGAAATAATTTTATACTCTGAGAGTATAAAATTGAGAGTATTATGTAAAAATTAGAAATCAAGGGGACATTTTATCTTTCTTCACACAGTAACTTCTGATTTTACCTGGTATCTCCTTGCATATATATATTGTGGTCTTTCATTAATTTTACATAGGTGACTCACATGTCATAGGAAAAACATGGATATTTATAACTTTGTATTTCTTTATTAAAGATAATGACAAAATAGACTATTGGTAAAGAAAAACATATAATATGACAAAGTTGGGAGATAAGAGTAATAAGATAGTGAAGAGTTTTGAAAAGAAAAATAGGTCACTTGAGACAAGCAGAAAATATGCAATATCGTTTTTTTTAAAGGAAGTAATTCTTAAAAGATGTGCTGTAGCCCGTGATATTTTTAATAAAATAGTGTAAGATTCAAAATCACAAAACAGTATAATTTACAAAAGGAGACATTACATGATTCAGTGGAAAAATGTTCTGTCCTCTCTTGTAAGTGTGAAAAAATAAGAAACCTTGTCTAAACAGTGAGTCCCCTTTAACAGGACCTATATAAGATTGGCGTGTAGAGCTGGTGAGAGGCAAACATGTTTCTCAGAATTAAGTAGAAATAATTTTCCAACAAACTCACTTTGAATAAAATGATGCCAGATTTTCAACAAATCTAAAAATGTCTTGAAGCAGAGAATGGACCTAACATAGGCATATAGTAAAAAGAATGTGAGGTTAACAAATTTGAGGCAATTGAATAATTTAGTTTCAGTGTTGTATATAATTACTGTTCTTCATAGTCAAAGGGACATAAACAGCTCCACTGCAAATTGGTCTTGTTAGAATATTTAGTACAAAATTCCTTATCTACCATTCTCCATAAAGCCTCTTATTCCCAACATTCATATGCAAATATTTTGAAAATTATGAATATGCCACTATTATTCATATATGCAAGAATCTCTTCCTCTGAGCATCATTTCTTAATTCTCCCACCCCAAGTTACGCTTGTTTTATACTCCTATGTCCTATGTCTGCTAGTATCTTATTGCAGAGATCCAATGTCTCACTGTCTCCTACTCCTTCCCTTTTCATATCTAGTCCATCATAAAGACAAATAAAACCATGCTAGGGATGTAGCTTAGTGGTAGAGTGCCTGCCTCACATGTGGAAAAAAAAAACTTCTAAAAATTCCTCATAAAAAGACATTTCTTCATCATCATCGGTATTATTCCCAAATCCTCTTCTCAATAATTGCAAAAGCCTATTTTCTTGCTTCCCTCCTCCCAGAATTTTTGTTTCCAGTTTGTTTTCCACATGACAATAATGAATTTAACTTCTTTAAAACACAACATGAGACCATGTATTCTTCTGCCCTGTTCTACCCTACACATACAATACAAAATATCAAATCATTTTTGGTTTTCCATTAAAATGAAAATGCAGTCCAAATACCTCCATGTGTTGTACAAACCCCACATCACGTACATCTTTTTACTTTCTGATGACCTACCCAATTCCTGCACTCCACCACCCATTGCACATTAGTAGCACTGCTTTGCTTTACTTTCTATCCTGAAAATACACTTTACATTTCCCTCTAGTCTTTATATTGTCAGTTCCTCCCAGACTTTTTATTGTCTGTTCTCTTCTACTTGAAACACTGCTCATATAATTCTAAATGTCACTTCTTCCAGAGAGCCTTTACTAGGTGCTCTATCTAAACACACCTGCTTATTATCCATGGCAGGGGTGCAAAGACAGAAAATAGACCATCACCTAATGTAAAAAAAAATTACACAGATTTGGTGGTTTAAAACAATAGAACTTTATAGTTTTGTAGGCCAGAGTCTGAAATAGAGATTCCAGCAAGGTCACGCTCCATTGGAAGGCTAAGGGTGCCAATTCTCCCCTGCATTTCCCAGCTCCTGGTAATATGAGGTGTTGCTTGGTTTATGAAAGAAAAATAGCAGTCTTTTCATCAATGTTAACAGGATCTCCCTTGTGTATCTCTGTGTCTTCTCCTTTTCTGGCCCCAATAAGGATATTCATTATTGGATTTAGGGAATATAGTAAGGTAGAATGATTTCTTTCCAAGATATTTACCTTAATTACACTTGTAAGTAAAATAATTTCTACTAGGACAAATTCTGAGGTTGTAAGTAGAACTCAGAGGGGCCAGGATTCAGCCAAATACAGGTGATACTTCGTGGCAATTTAATGACAAGCAATAATCCAGAAATACGTTAGGAACAATTCCTTAGGAATAAGCCTCTTAATGTGGCTCATTAATGGAAGCTAAAGCTAAAGTCAGGCCACAGTATGAAGAAGTTTGGAGTTGAATTAATAATAAAAAATCATTAAGCAATGTAAGGAAGCTAGTAATTTTCTTCTCAGAAAGACTTGTGTGTAGAGAATTCCAGAATTCCATTCCATCTTCATTTGCATTGCTAACAAGAAAAAAAGAGATTAAACCAGAAATATGGCAACGGCTGTGCTAGCTATCAATTATGTCAACATGGACAAACTTTAATTTCCACTTTAAAAGGAAGATGCTAATCTTTGTATCCAGAGTTTTTCTAGCAATTAAACTAGATAATGTCTGCAAAGCATTAAGTATAATGTCTGTTGTTAAAGACACACTTGACAGTTGCATCCTGATATTTTCTCATTTTGATGGTGAACAAATTCAACACTATGGCTAAAAGAAATGTTGCTTAATATAAATGCATGCTTCTTATTTTATTCAACATATTTATTTTCACTCGAGCTTTATTCCTAAATCATTTAAAAACCATTGTAATCAATTAGTAAATAACCGTATTCTTCTTTTCATTGTTTCCTAATGCTTATAAATGATGGCATAAAATGATTTATGCACTTTTTAAAAGCAAGGGCCACACTAAGGTCTACTTCCAATAGACACATATACACTCATTTTGCCCTTCCCCAGATATATTTGTTTAACTATTTTGTATTTCAGTCTATTTTTATAAGAACTATTTTTATAACCTATTATGGAGAAATCATCCAAGTAATATTTGCAAAGGACCTCAAACATTATAAAGTACATTCACATGCATTTTCTATTTCATCTATTATTTACCCTCTCAAATAGCAAGCACTATATTTGCTAGTATTCCCATTACCAAGCTGTGCATTGGTATATATAACTAAAAGCTCTCCTCCAGTACTTAGGAAGCACACTAATGGAGTGTGGTAAGTGCTAATTGGGTATACATACCTACTACTGTGGCAATTTAAAGGTAGAGTAAGTAGCTCAGACTTCAGTGTGGGCATTGTGAGTCAAATGGGTACTAGACTCAGTTTGCTATTTTTAAAATACAGATAAAGTAGGACTAAGATGAGAAGCCCAATTCATAGCAACCCTCATAGGGTTTTCAATGGCTGATTGATTTTGGCCAAATTTTTGCTTAATTAGGTTCTACAATCAACATCCATGAAAGCAACAGCCAAGAAATCAAAAGATGCATTACACTGGGAAAGAGGTTACAAAAGACCTCCGTAAAGTGCTGAAAAGTAAAGATGTCACATTGAAGATAAAGGTGCTCCTGACTCATGCCATGGTATTTTCAGTCACATCATATGATTATAAAAGCTGGACATTGAATAAGGGAGACAGGAGAAGAATTGATGCTTTGGAATTATGGTTCTGGAGACAAATATTGAATATACCATGGACTGCAAAAAGAACCAATAGATCTGTCCTTACAAGAAGTGCAACCAGAGTGCTCACTATAAGCAAGAATGGCTCAAATGCACCTTATATAGTTTGGACACATTGCCAGGAGGAACCAATCCCTGGAAAAGACACTATATTTGGGAGCATGGCTGGTCAATGAAAAAAAGAAAGGCCCTCAACTAGATGGATTGACACAGTGGCAGCAAAAATGGGCTTAAACAGAAAAAAACATCACGTGCCTGGCACAGAATTGTGAGTTTTTTCATTCTGTTGTACATAGAGTTGCTATGAGTTGGACCCAACTTGAGGATACCTAACAACTACAAGAACAATTTGAGGAGGGAAATCTAGGGTGAGGGAACAGCATGTGTAAAGACATGGGTCCTTAATATAACTGAAACATGGTTTAAAGGATAAGGGTGGCATGGACTCAAGCTGGGGAGAAGAATTATCAGATCCCGAGGTATGGAGGGTCATGCTGGGGACATGCCCTTCATCTTAAGCTAAATGGAAAGCCACTGAAGAAAACTAGTTAGTTGACAATGATTCCATATATGTTTCAGAAAACAGAAAATCAGTAGTTAGAAATAAACTGAAGACAACACACACACAAGGTAGGGGAGCAAGAACTCAGTAATTGTGGAGAGAAATCAAAAAAGTTTGTTTGATCTTTACCTTATCTATGAGGTTGAAAAGAAGGGAATAGCTTTAAGTAATAGCTACTTTGCAGCCAGATGGAGTTTCTCAATGAATTTAAGAGATATGCTAATTAATTATTTGATCTCTAAATAAAACTTTTCCTAATTTACGGTAAAAGTTTTTATCATGGTGCCTATGAAAATATATAAATATCTTTAGTACCAGATCTGGAATCCCTGAGGAGACTTTGAAGTTTATTTTTTAGTTTCAATTATTGTCTCCTGTTTCCTATATGTTTCAGTTATCAAATGCTGGGTAGGAATTTATCCCTAAAACTTAGTGCCTTAAAACACCCTTCTCTGGGCTATCTGGGCTGAGGTAGGCTGGTCTTTCCCTCAATATGATGTAGCCTGGGGCCATTCATGAGGCCACCTTTGCCTGGGACCTCAGATGGGACTGTCACATCCTAAACGGCTTGACTCACATGTTCTAGACTTCTTCTAGGGTAGATACAGTGGATGTAGTTGGCTATCCCTTTCTTCAGAAAGCAGTAAACATCTGTCATGGTGGCCCAGGATTCTAAGATTGAAATTGGAAATTGACAAACTTCTCAATTGGTAGGCCCAAAACTGACTCATTTAATTTGACTCTCTTCTGCTAGACAAAGTCCTACAGACCACCCAGAATTAAGGAGAAGAAATAGATTTTAGCTCTTAATGGGAAGAATAGCACGAGTATACAGAGATGAGAGGAAATATTTTAGAGACAGTTTACCATATTGCATTTTTGGATCAGACCCTGTTAGCAGACCACCTCTGAAAACAGATATTCTTTCTTATCTAATAATTATATTTTTTGAAACAAACATCAATTTAAGAGCATATGATACATGCAGATGTTTATAATACAAGTTAATCCTCAGACTGGCAATTTAAAATATGTATACTGGGAATTAAAAAGATGATTTTGCATATTCATATTAGATATACTTGAGACACATGGTTTAACTATCCCTACAAATACATTAATTATCTATGCATTTAGTGTGTTTTCTTCATTTATAATAGTGATGATAAAATTTCATGAGCTAGCAATTCTTTGGTTATCAGACATAAATTTTATAATTATCTCACTGGGGATGAAAAAATCTCCTTACAGTATAATATTTTACAATTACAAACATTAATAGGAGTGGTTTATATGTCCCTTTGGTGCATATGCTGGTCAGTGTTAGAAACTGGTAGATGGAGTAGATAAATGATGAAATAATAAAGAGCCATTAATTTAACGAGGGGAATTAGGAATCATCCTCACTTATACAAACATTTTTAACTGTGAGAATTGGAGGATAGGCTGGATAAAGACCATTGTTAATTGATATGTGTACCTGGTGCCCATCTAATGTGTTGAAATATAGTACATTGAGGTACCTAGTGCTATTATCCTGTTTTTACAGAATAGGAAACAGAGGCCTGGAGAGTTCTAGGATACCAGTAACACTATTCTGGAGTTAAAGTTAAGAAATTTATGGACAATTAAACAGAAAAGCATCTATTTAAAAGAGACAAAATTAAATAGTATTCATTGCAGATTGTTTAAGCATCTTAAAATAAATGCATTTTAACCGATAAACATATGAAAAATTCTGTATAGCATATGTAAGCCTAAATTTGAAGAGGGTGGTATCTATCTATGCCTTAATAAAGAGCTAAGGTTTAGTTCAGTTGATGGAGTGCTTGCTCTGCACACTCTGAGGCCCTAGGTTCAATCCCCAGCATTGCAAAAATGGGAGAAGGAACCAGCAGCCCACTCTGGAAACAATCCTGAAATAATTAGCTATTGAAAACCCTATGAATAGCAGAGAAGCACTGACATAATGCCTTGGCATGGCACAGAGTCCATGAGTGTTTCATTGTCTTGCACATAGGGTCACTATGAATCAGACTCAACTCAATGGCACCTAACATCAATAACAAGAAACCTTAATAAAATGGGGGAAAAAAAGCACAACCTAACAGACAAAACACTCTCCTTGAGCATTCCATAGCTAATTCTTTCTGCTCAGTTCAATACTTTGTGTATTCTAAAAAATAAGCCTTTATTAATTAAAAACAAAAAATATTTAGATGCATCCCCCTTTCTTCTCAACAGAAACACACCCCAATACATGCCCACACATATGTATGTATGCACACACACACACACACACACACACACACACACACACACTTGCTCACTTGACCTCCAGGTTTGATTATGTCATTCCTGAATAATCAATATATATTTTTTCATCTTCTCCTGTTCCCTAGGCTGTGTTTCTTACTAAGAAAGGCATCTTAACAATAAGAATGATTTCACCTCCTACAAGGAAGCTGCACTACAATGTGTAAGAGCAAGAGCACTGGGTTCAGATTACCTTTGTTTGATATATAGATGGACTACCATATATAAATCTGTGCTATTTTGAGAAATTATGTAAACTCCTGTGCTTCCATTTCCTTTCTATTAAACAATAACAATAGTAGATACCTCAATGTACTACAATATATTTTAAACCTTTTAGCACATATCAATTAATAGTGGTCTGCCATCTCATTGAAGATAAATCAAGATTCCAAGGATATATCAAGAATATGCCTGGAGCATATTATGGTTGTGGCCTATGAAAAATATCTCACTCTTCCATTTTTCAAACTTTGTAGTTGGGGAGCAAGAAGTGACTACCTTTCTCAGTTACAATTACCTGGCAACCTTTGCTATTTTCACTGAGCACTCTTAATCCATACAAAGCCGAAGCAAAGTGCTGACCTTCCCTTTTAAGAATTTATTTTTCTTGCAGGTGTTCACCCTTAGGACATTTAGTTACTTTTCCTCTGCCAACTTTAGCCCTGCTTTGGGCTCTCAGATACTCTTTATACAATATATGTGTTAAATATCATTTCTCTTTATTTTCATCATCCTTTGAAATACACTTTAAAAATGTTGTTCTGTTAACATGAAAGCTTGTATCTTGACAGTAAGTCTCAAATATATCTTTTAGCTAGCAGCCATCTGTCAGCAGGTTGGAACTGGACTGTCACTATCATTAAAGTAAAATACACTTTCCAGTGGTGTGAAAACCAATTCAACGACAATTTATCTTTTGCTTCCTTTATTCCCCTGCACCACATCACCTACAGACTTGTGTCTCCCAAATGGTAATGTCATCTTAGCTGTCACTCACACTCCCACTTTCCAAACCCAAAAAGAAAGAAAGCCTGTGAGGGAATTTAGAAGGCCTTGTGATTTGTTTGCTTATGTGCCGAAGGGCTCCAACCTCCACTTTTTGGAATCATAAAAAGCTTGATTTTCACCTTTACATGCCTTTCAATGTGCTATTCCTCCTAAAGTAAACAGTGACCTCAGCCTAAAGGAAGAGCCACAGAGGTGTGGAAGAAGATAATAACCAGGACATTTATTATTAGTGCTAGGTTAAGATGTGTGGAATAACAACACAAAGAAAAATATATATCATATCATTGCTGCTGCAGTGAAGAAAACTACATGTCAAAAGGAAGATAAGACGGAAAATACAACCATGAAAGACTTTCAGTTACTTTATTGATATAGAAATATTTTTCTCTGATTTTTCCAGCTCAGTACTTTCTTGCAGAGATTTATTTATTTTCAAATAGAAGTGTTCAGAAAACAAGACATGTTAGGCAGCTCATGTCTAGAAAACAGTTAAACATCTCTTGATTTTGTAAAGTATAGTAAATGGGTGACTGAATTCAGAGCACCCCAAAATACAGTCATCTAAATGAATTCCATTGCATGGGGTATTTTTATTTTGTCATAAAGAAATCACAGAAAGCAAGTTAAATGTCAGAAACCACAAAATCTTAGTGTCTTCCCTGCTGCTGCCCAGAAATTATGAATTCTCCATACAGAATACAGAAAAAGAACACTTGCTTATACTCTTAACCATAACAAAGCACAAGCTCACTAAAGTATGCCTTGTCATATTACTATAAGTAGTTTTATAATTTTTAGACTTTTCTGATTTTCTTGTGTACTCACAGGTATTTTCTTACTTTAATATTTAATTAAATATGGGAAATTGAGAAATATCTAGAATGAATGATATAACTTCATTATGACAGAGCAGAGTAAAAATGGAGAATTCATATCTACATAGTGAAAATAAGCTGCCCTGCTTTTAAAACTATGGTTAGACATAGAAAAGAATTTTTAAAACAATCTAGTTTTCTTGACACTTGTAGTTATATCCCAATCAAAACAATATGTCTTTATTTGAATTGTGACATAAGAATCAGAGGAGTTTTTTGATTTCTTAGTTTTTAACTGCCTTTGAACCACCATTCTACAATGGTTTTTGAAGGTTATTTATCTTACATCCGTAGTTTTAAGAAGTATTCTTGTAGCTCTTACAAGACATGTAGTAGAGAAAGGAGTCAGATACTCAGTCTGCCAAAGGGGGTTAATAACTAAAGTGTGGAAAATTAAAAAGAAAAAAAAATAGAAATTAAAAAAAAATCCTAGAAATTAAGTTGGGCACCATTGCAAAGGCCTGCAATTTCAGCTACTTGGGAGGCTGCAAGAGGAGGATCACAAGTTTTGAAGCCAAAGGTAGCCTGCACAATTTAGCAGGACCCTATCTCACAATAAAAATATTAAAAAGGAGCTGGTGGTGTAGATCAGTGGTTGAGCATTTGGCCAGTGTGTGTGAGGCTCTGGAATCAAAGCCTCAGTTTAGAAAACATAATGTGAGAAACTGATGTAGGGGGACATGAGAAGAACACAGAACCATCTTATAACAAAAGTGAGACATAGATGGAAGTACAGCATGGTGGGATGATTCCTTACTAAAAACGAAGTGTTAAGAAAAGAAAAGAGAATGAAGTAGCATAGTTATAAAAAGCTGAGTTCTGCAGCCACTGTTTTTGAACTGAAATCACAGCTTTGCCATTTGATGTCTCAATGATCCAGTCCATAACTTTCAATGACTTTCTTTCTGTCCCTTTTCCTCAGGTGAAAATTGAGATAAGTTTAGGACTTAATTCACATAGATATTGAAAAGATTACATGAATTATTATATTTAAAGTACTTAAGTAAATCTCAAGACTAGGTATTTGTCTTACTTATATAAGTACAAGTAAATTAAACATAAACTAACAAATTTATTGGATAATCCAAATGGGCTGAAACATGGATGGGTCTAAGTTCAGTGAAACATTTAAGATAAGCTTCTTCACTGGGTACCCAACCCATTCTGTTAGAACTTGTGCTTACTTTCATGCATTTTGGTCTCTTTTGGAATTTAATTGTAAGACTATTCATCAAATAGTACACTTTGTATACACAATCATATTAAGGAACAATGATTCAATTATTCAGAAATCTGTATCTCCTTCTTTGTCTACATTGGCCAAATTTATATGGGAGCTATGAGGCCAGAGGCCTGCAGCCCTAACACTGTGGCTTCAGATCCTGTCAGATCTTGAAGTTAAGCAGGGTTGGAACTGGTTAGTACTTGGATGGGAGAATACCTGGGAACACCAGACACTATAGGCTTGGGAGAAGGACATGGCAACCCACTCCCAAAAATCAATCTGCCATT
Organism: Pedetes capensis; assembly: GCA_007922755.1. Lineage (NCBI taxonomy): Eukaryota > Metazoa > Chordata > Mammalia > Rodentia > Pedetidae > Pedetes > Pedetes capensis. The sequence goes on along the minus strand of VMDO01024623.1, from coordinate 7,268 downwards.
GAAAACCTTATTAATAGCAGAGAAGCACTAGCAATGCTGTTTCACCTGTTGTACATAGGATTGCTATGAGTTGGACACTGACTGGATGGCACCTAACAACAACAGGAGGCCAGAGAGCAAACACTGAAAGGTGCAGTCATAAGTCACCCCTCAGAAAAATAGTGGTACTGGAAAAGGGATAGAAATATGTGGGTATGGAAAGGGAATAAGTAACATAAAGCTATTGTCTGAACTTGGGATAAGAAGTCATTTTAAATTCACATAACCATCCAAGGGCTGTGAAAATTATATAAAATTCCAGTTCATTGTCTTCAGCTATAACATTGTAAACATATAATAATGGCTCAGCATCATTGAGAAATATAAAAGTTATAGTTTTACAGATATTAGAATTATTCTAGAGCTTGAATAAGCTTAAAGATGTAGAAGTAAGAAAAATTCAAAGCTAGATAGGCATAATTGGTATGATTTTCAAAAGAATAATTTTTTTTAACTTTTTAGGAACTTCACAATCATCATTGCTAACTTTCCCAAGAACTGTCAAAGCTGTGTTCATCTTTCATTTACAGGCTAGGAAACAGACTTGAAATGGGTAACTACATTCCAAATCACCTAGCTCTTAAGTGATAAAGATCAGTTGTATTGAAATTCAAAGTTTAACTCAGTTACAGCATAAGTTACTGAATATGAAACACTATAATGATAAGATGATATAAATGAGTGGATAACATTTCAGTTAAAGAGAAAATGAAAAGTATAACACAAGAATCAATATTAAATTTATTGAGAAGACATATGAAATGATCTGGTAAGAATAGGGCTTTATGGAGATTTGGGGTTATTCCATAGGAAATGGAATTATGCCAAAGATACTAAATTTAGGGCCCATAAGTTTCATGAGGTGTAATTAGTAGTAATTAACATCCATGTTAGTGTCTGAAGGTCAGAAAAAAAGAGGTATTAGTAATAGAAAAATATGTTCACAAGCATTTTAGTAGTGGATTTTTAAAAACTTTCCTTTAGTTCAAGAGAAAATATATAATCCATAAATTCTTAGTGATAAGATGTGATATCTATGGTTTATGTCTGATAAGCTCAACATTTTTGAAACCTCAAAATTTCAGTGTAAGTATACCTTAATAAACATATCATATTTGGCTATAATGCTTAATATTCAATAAATCATAATTATCTTTGAATATTTCCTGCTATATTAATCAGATCAATTTAGAAGTAACTTATAAGTTTATTATAATTTTTCCCTATTCTTATCTTTATGCTAATACATTAATGAACTGTTTTGAATGTAACAGGTGATGTTGTAGAAAAAATTCAAAGACATAACTTAGATTTCATGATTTCCATTCAGAATATTCATTTAGAATAGTGATTTTATGCTTTTAAAAATGCATTGGAGAATAATGTTTTGAAGCAGGGAAGCAATAGGAAATAATCAATTCATTTCCTTTGAGATACAGCCTAGTGTTTATATGGATCTAATAACATTTATGTAAGAGAGATTCATTTGCCTGATTGATAGGCTTTCCCCATTGTCTCATTATTGTTACCTTTTTCTCCTTGCTGTCTTTAGAGTTTTCAAATACCACTGGAAATGTTTTGGCTGTTATAGAAGACTAGTAAATCCTTATTATGGAAAACATTGAGTATTCTAGGTAATCAAAGACTAAATAAAGGGCTCAATAAATCCCAGAAAGCAAAATTATGTGTTTCTTTCTCACCATTAAGAAGCAAAGGAATGGATATTTTGGATATGATGAAAGATGTGAGTGGCAAAGGTGTAAAAGTAAGGTCAGTCTAAAACAAGCCAATGGCCCAGTGTGATTGCTGCACTTGAGAAAATATCACTTGGACAATCTTGTCTTTTACCTTAAACCTAAAAGTTGTATTTGTCTGATACTAGAAAACTGGAGGAAAAATGAAATATGTAATAATATTAACTCCTTAAGAAATCAGCTCAAATTTCAATATTTCATTTCCTTGCACCATATTTTAGATTGTCCTTCATAGAATACTGTTACAGCTTTTCACACATGTTTATAAATCATTTGTTTACATATGTTACTACCATTAGATTCTAAAGCCTAAATGCTAAAATACTGTTTCAGAATTTTTGTAAACCAGCTAACTGTCACAATGTTTGTTGACTGTCCCACACTTAATGAATGACACTCCATTGAACCTCTGAGTCCTCTGTGAATTATTTTTGCCTGAATGATATTCCAGCTGACTACTGTAATATACTTTAAATATTAGATTTTAGGATTAAAAATTAGGGGAATTGAAGAAGGTGCTTAGTGAACAGTTGATGCAATAGGGTATACAGATAAAACAATGCAAGTCAATTTGTGCTTATAGATCTAGAGGAGTAGCTTGTATTAAACAATCCATCAAAAACAATGGATAGACAGGTTTTTTATTTCTTTAAGAGAACAATGTGAGTAAACAAATATATTTGTTGCTAGAACTAAATTATTATAAATACTAGGGGAAAATTTTGATGCATAGGAAAAATAAACCTAGCTGGATGGTCTGAAATGACAAAAGAGTAAATAGGTAAATCTAAATGAACATTGAAAGTTTAAGACAATGACAGTTCATTTAAGTGTTTGTAAAATATATTAAATATACAAAAATAATAGTGCTAATATCAGAAGGCAGGGACAGGATTAAAATTCTCTAATGTTCTTGTGTTGTTCAGGAAGTGGTAAGTATTAGTTTTTGAACTGACTAATAATCAGGGATGCATATTTTACTCCCTAGCATTACCACTAACAGAAAAGGGAACTGCCTTTGATATTATGTATTATGTTTATTGATTTGTACACCTTGAACCTCTGGGATAAAGCCCACTTAATATAGTGTATAATCTTCCTATGTGCTGGTGATTTGATTTGCTAGTAAGTTGTTGAGAATTTTTGCATCTCTGTTCATCAGTAATATTAATCTCCAGTTTTCATGTTTTTTGGTTGTGTCCTCTCTGGTTTTGATATCTGAGCAATGATAATTTCATATAATGGGTTTGACAGGTTCTGTTAATTTCAATACTTTGACATAGTTTGAAAGAAATTGACATTAGTTGTTCTTTAAAATTTTGGTAAAATTCATCAGTGAAGTCATCTTGTCCTGGGCATTTATTTGTTGGAAATCCTTTTATTAGTAATTCACTCATGCTACTCATTATTGGTCTGATCAGGTTTCTATTTCTTTATGATTCTACCTTGTTAAAAAATTGTTCATTTCTTCTAATTTATCATATTTGTTGGTGTATAGTTGTTCATAATGATCACTAATACCCTTTACACTGCAGTGGCACTAGTTGTATGTGCTGGTTTTATTTTAGGGCTTCTGTCTCTTTTTCTTTGTTAGTCTAGCTAATGTTTTTTCAATTTTGTTAATCCTCTCAGAAAACCAACTCTTCATTTAATTGATATTTTAAAGTTGTTTTTAAGTCTCTAATTTATTTATTTCCGCTCTGACCTTTTCTATTTCTTTCCTTCCTCTAATTTTGGGTTTGTTTTTTTCTTGCATTTCTAGTTTTTTGAATTACATTAGTGAGCTGCTTATTTGAAATCTTTGTTTTCTTTTCTTTTGGTTCTGCATCTTTGTGCTTTGTTTCTTTATTTGTTTTGTTTGGAGGCAGGATCTTACTAGGTAGCCCAGGTGGCCTCCAACTCTCCTTCCTCTTGCCTTATCCTCCAGAGTGCAGGATTGCTCCACATACCACATGTTCAGCTATGATCTTTCTATTTTCTTAATTTTTTTTTAGTTGATAGAAGTACTTGTTGATATAAACTCCTCTCTTAGTACTGTTTTTATTGAATCCCATAGTTTTGGCATGTAGTGTTTTCCTTTTCTTTTTTTTCAAGAATTTTAAATATTTTCCTGTTTGATTTCTTCATTGTCTGGTTATTTAAATGAATGTTGTTTAAATTCCTTTATTTACACAACTTATAAAATTCATCTTCTTGCTGATTTCTACTTTTATCCATGTGGTCATAGAAGACACATGCTATGATTTCAATTTTTAAAAAAAATTATTGAGACTTGTTTGTGGCCTGACACATGGTCTATTCTGGAGAATATTCTATGTGCTAATGAGAAGAACACTTATTCCACAGCTGTTGGATGAAATGTTCTATGAAATGTCTGTTAGATCCATTTTGTCTATAATACAAAGGTCATTTTGTTGTTGGTTGGTGTTGATATATTTTGGTCTGGGTGATCTGTCTGTTGATGAAAGTGGAGTACAGAAGCAGACAACTATGACTATATGAGTCTATTTCTCCTTTTAGATAAAAGAATTCTTGTTTTTTATAATTGGGTATTCTAGGGTTATAAGCAGATATATCTGCAAATGTCATTTTCTCTTGTTGAACTGATTCTTCTGTCATTATATAGTGACATTCTTTATAGTGTCTGTTTTTATAGTGTTTGACTTAAAGTCAATTTCATCAAATAAAGTTTAGCTAATCCTCCCTACTTTTGTTTTCTGTTTTCATGGTATATATTTTTCATGTCTTAACTTTTATTCTATATGTGTCTCATTTGTGAAATGAGTTTTTTGTAGGCAGCATATCATTGGGTGTGAATTATTTTATCTATTCAGTCAGTCTGCATCTTTTAACTGGGGAATTTAATCCACTTTCATGCAAGGTAATTATTAAGTAAAGATATACTTCTCTCATTCTGTTAATTTTTCTAGTTATTTTGTATATCATTTATTACTTTTTCCTCATATTGTTTACCTAAATTAAGTTTCTTTAAAATTAAAAGGGTTTGCTTATCCTCTCTTTCTCGTATGTATATGTATTCTACTATTCTTGCTGAATATAGTATTTTTTGGTTGGCTTTTCTCTTTTTAATTTCATAATTTAAAAAAAGATAATCCTTTCTTCTGACCTATGATGTTCATGCTGATAAATCTGTCCTTAGATTCCCTTATATGTGACATGATGTTTTTCTTTGGATAAATGTAGTGTTCTCTTTGTCTTACACTTTTGACATTTTGATTATAATATGTCTCAGAAAGAATCTATTTTGGTCAAATTCAATAGAAGTTCTTGAACTCTTATGGACCTGGATGTTCATATCTTCTCCAAGATTTTAAACGTTTTCAATAATTATTTTGTGCAATAAATTTTCGATGGCTTTTCTCTTTTGTTTGTTTTCAGGAAAACCAAATACAAAAGTTTGCTTATTTAATGGTGTCCCATAAATTTCAAAGCCTTTCTTTCTTCTTTTTAAATCCTCTTCTCCTTCTTCTCCTCTCTTCATTTTTCTCCCTTTCCATCTCCTCCCCCTCCTCCTCTTGATCCTTCTCTTGCCTGTCATCATCATCATCTTCTTTTTCTTCCTGACTGGGTTGTTTGAAAATGCCTTTCTCTGATACAACATATACGCTCCATTTATGAGGTTCAATCCCAATACACACAGAAAATAAATAGGTAATAAAATAAAATAAATAAGCCTTGTCTTTAAACACAGAAATTCCTTCCTCTGCCTGATCAGTTCTGCTATTTGTTTTCAAGCAAATTTTTAAATCTCATTTTGACTTCTTTAACATCATTTTCTGAATTTTTATGGTCTCTATCTCTGTTGAATTTCTCATTCATACCACAAATTGTCTCCCTAATTTCATTGAATTTTGTGTATTCTCCTACAATTCTAAGTTTCTTTATAATCATTCTTCTGATTTCTTTTAGGAAATCCACTGATTTCCTCTACCATAGATTCTGTCACTGGAGTGATAGTATTACTATGGAGGCATCATGTTGCCTTGTTTTTTCATGCTTCTTGTGTTTCTATGTATTTATGCATCTGGTGAGTCAATAGCCCCTGCCCATCTTATAGAGTGGCTTTCATAGTAATATACTTTCTACAGGTGTTGAGTCCTAGGGCATTTGCTGGACATGCTACATTGGTTTTGGTTCCAGGTGGGTGCTCTAGCGTACTGTGCCTGTAGTGGCCTTAACTGTGATCAATGTCAGTGATATAGGGGAACAGCTCAGTGGTCTAGGCTGCCGGATTTGTAAGACTACATAGCCAGCTAGGATACAACTCTTTTAGGTGGGGAAGGTTCACTGGTATCTCTAGGAATTGTGCACCTGAGGATGTGGTGGGGATCAGTTTCTGAAGGGTTTCAAGAGGTAAGCCACACAAGTATTTTCAGGTGTGTGCAGTGAAGTGTGTATAGGTTAGAGTGGAGTGTCATCCATGTTTTAGAAACACATGGAAGCTAATTTATACCAGTGAGTCCAGATGGGGCACATCACTGTCCTAGGGCTATACAGGTGACTTTGCTGGGCTTATTCCTCAGGGAATTTTGCCAAACTAACAACAACAACAACTTCCCATGGCTGTGAGGAGGTGGGTGAGACCTACTGGTTGGTCCTCAGGGCTGTATCTGCAGAGCTGGTGGGGGCTGTGCACCAGATGCCTGAAGAGAGTGCAATATCAAGATGGCTGTATGCAGCAAGAGCCTGAGTGGAGAAAGACATAAGTGGGTAATGCAATGGGGTGGCAACATAACAGTCCGCTGAATCACCTCAGGGTCTGTGAAGACTGCAGGAAAAAACTCAGGAGTCTATAGCATGAGCAGGGACTTCCCTGAGCTCCTGCTTACACTTTCTTTGCCAACTGAAGTTCCTCTTACTTCAGGGTTGATCTCAAGAAAGGGAATGGTAGGTCCTGTGCGCTTTGTTCCTTCCTTCCAGAGGAAATGATATATCTTTGTATGCTGCAATGTCTCTGCCACATCCCCAGGTACTACACTGCTTTGCCTCAAAAACTCCAGTGAAATAGTTGTTGATATTTTATTTGTTTTGTTCCTTTGCTGTAGAGAGAAGTATGTTAGGCACTTCTAGCCAGTCATTTTAGTGATGTCAATTTCCATGAGAGGAAATCTATAAATAATGAATTTGTAGGTATAAGCTTAGGAAAGGGGTAAAAAAAATCTTCTACAAACTAAGAGTAGAGCTAAGTGAAAATATGGTAAGGAGAGGGAGTTTGTGGTACTGAAGAATGTTGTACTTATGACTTAATAGCTTTTTAATAAATAATTAAGTAAAAATATGTCAACTACTGAAATTGATGGGGCTAAACATAAGGTTTTCAAAGAATAAAAATGTTTGTAGTAGATATTTTGATTAGTGACATATCATTTAATATATTCTCCCATTTGCCCCCAGTCACTATAAAAGTTTTAGTTCACTTGATAGCATCTTGATTTTTGCCTATGTAAATATTAT
>VMDO01024622.1:0-29412 GCA_007922755.1 Pedetes capensis | reverse complement strand
TAACACCTCCAGTGCTGCATCTGTTTGTTGAAACATCTCTATCTGTATCCCATCAATTCCTAGAGCCTTGTGTTTTGCCAGATCTTTCAAGGCAGCTTCCACTTCGTCCTTCAACACCATTGGTTCCTCTTCATATGCAACCTCTTGGAATGGTTGGTCATCTACCAATTCTTTCTTGTATAATGACTTTGTGTATTCTTCCCATCTTCTTTTGATGTTTCCTGCATCATTTAATATTTTCCCTGTAGAATCTTTCACTACTGCCACTCACGGCTTGAATTTTTTCTTCACTTCCTTAAGCTTGAGAAACACAGTGTGTGTTCTTCCCTTTTGGTTTTCTGCCTCCATCTCCTTGCAGATGTCATTAATATATTTGTTTTTGTCTTCTTGAGCTGCCTTCTGAAATCTTCTGTTTAGTTCCTTAACTTCATTATGTCTTCCTTTTACTTTATTTGCTGGACGTTCAAGGGTAAATTCTACTGTCTCTTTTGACATGTAATTTGGTCTTTTCTTTTTTTCTTGTCTTTTTAAGAACTTTTTGCTTCCTTCTTGAATGATATCTTTTATGTCATGCCACAACTCTTCTGGTCTCCTATCATTTGTGTCTAATGCATTAAACCTGTTTGTGAGGTGGTCTCTGAACTCAGGTGGAGTATACTCAAGGTCACACCATGGCTCTCGTATACTTGTTCTAGTTTTCTTCAGCTTCAGTTTGAACTTGCATATGAGAAGTTGATGGTCTGATCCAAAGTCAGTACCTGGTCTTGTTTTGACATTTTGTATAGAGCTTTTCCATCGTCTCTTTCCACAATGTAGTCAATTTGTTTACTGTATGTTCCATCTAGTGAAGTCCATGTGTATAGTCTCTGTTTATGATGTTGAAAAAATGTATTTGCTATGAAAAGGTCATTGGTCTGACAAAATTCTATCATGCAATCTCCAGCTTTGTTTCTGTCACCAAGATCATATTTTCCAACTACCGAGCCTTCTGCTTTGTTTCCAACCTTTATGTTCCAGTCACCAGTGATTATCAGTATGTCTTGATTGCATGTTTGATCCATTTCAGATTGCAGAAGCTGATAGAAGTCTTCCCTTTCTTCATTTGTGGCCTTAGTGGTGGGTGCATAAATTTGAATAACTGGCCTTCCTTTTAGGCGTATGGATATTATTCTATCACTGACAGCATTGTATTTCATGACAGATCCTGAAATGTCTTTTTTGATGATGAATGCAACCCCATTTCTCTTTAGTTTATCATTCCCAGCATAGAGGACCATATGATTGTCTGACTCAAAATGGCCTGTGCTGGTCCATTTTAGCTTACTGATGCCTAGAATGTCAATGTTCATGTGCTCCATTTCTCTTTTAATGATTTCTAATTTTCCTAGATTCATACTATGTACATTCCATGTTCCAATTATTAATGGATGTTTACAGTTGTTTCTCCTCATTTTGAGTCATGCCACATCAGGAAGTTGGGAACCCTGGGGCTTTGTTCTATTTCCCTCATCACGGTAGACTCTACTTTGAAGAGGCACCTCTTCCTCCATAGTCTTTTCAGTACCTTCCAACCTAGGGGACTCATTTTCTGGCACTATACCTGACAGTTTCTTTGCTATTCATAGGGTTTTCAATGGCTACTTGTTTTGGGAGTGGTTTGCCAGGTCCTTCTCCCTAGTCTGTCTTAGTCTGAAAGCTCAGCTGAAAACCTGTCCACCATGAGTAACCTTACTCATATATGAGGAACTAGTGGCAGAGCTCTCAGCCTCATCGCAATACACAATCCCCCACAGTGTGGCAAACAGATAGATGTGTTTTCTTAAATACTTCCTATAAGTTATGACATCATATATCTAATCTCAGTCAGAATGCAAGCAAGTCACATTTTCTCTTTTATCCCAATTTCACCCTTTTTGTTTGTTTGTTTTGCATGTGGTACTAGGGTATGAACCCAGGTCCTTACACATAATTTGCCCTACCACATGGCTGTACCACTAGCCCATTTAAAAACATTTTATCCTGAGTCAGAATCTTGCTGAGGTGCATAAGTTGCCTCTGGCCTCAAACTCACAATCCTCCTCCCTCTGCTTCTCCAGTCACTGGGATTATAGGTGCGCACCACCAGTACCAGTAATTTCATTCTTTTTAAAATGCAGATTTCACACTGGTAATCTAACATATCAGGGGTTCTAAATTAAACCAACAGTCACAATAATAAGTGAGATATCAACCATGTAGTTTCATAAGAGAAATTATTTCTTAAAAGGAAAATAATCAAACACAATAATCAAACATTCTTGAGTTTGATTTCTGACTGCCATTTATATGTGTGGACTGCTGGTACCCGAAATTTCTCCTAAATGACATGCTATGTGATGATGATCACGCTATGTAAATGATGATCAGGGAACTATTACCATTAACATATCTAAGTACTTTGTGCTCATAATTCACATCCACTTACCAATATTTTAGTCATTTCATCCATATGAATGAGAATTATTTAGTCTTTTTCACTGATGTTGTGTAAACTACTTTTCCTGGGGAGAAGTAAAAAGGACATCTATTCACCTCAGGTAGAGAGGGCACAGACAGAGCAAAGGGAGAATGATGTCAGGTCCACTTGCTGAACAGTGAGTTTGCTGAGGTTACTTATATGGGCGTAGTACACTCATAGGCATTTATTTACAGCTACAACACTGGGAGAATCCCTTCCTAGGAGTTCTCAGCAAGGATTCCCACAGACAGGTGCACAATTGGAGATTCCCCCCAGCTAGTAGTTTGCCTCTTATATGGCATCTCGAGGTGTGTGGGGTGTCTCCTTGTGAGAGCCTATTGCCCCTTCCCCTCCCTCCACAAAGGGAATCCTAAAAGGCCCTTTACCTTTATAACTCCAATTATTAGCTGTGTAATTGAGTTCATTGACATGATTGTGGGGCAAGGTCATCTAGATATCAACACAGCTGTTTAAAAGATAGTCATGTCTAGACCAAAAGAAGCAACCATACTACAACTGGATAAGGTTGAAATGCAATGATTATAGTAAGTATATAAACATATATGGTTGAAGGTTTAAAAGACAGTTTAACTTTTCATACCCCAAGAGGTAAGAAATATCATAATGAATACTTCAGTGTTCTTTAATATCTCCCAGAATTTCATTTATATTGACCTAAAATGTTTCCTGATATAATGCCTTCCCTATACGACAGCAACTTCATTCCCAATGATTATTTTGGCTTACATTGTTAGATTAGTGAATGATCAGTTCTTCCCTTTTCCCAATCATCATGATTTCAGCAATTATAACTTTCTGTTTGTCTTCCACTAGATCATAAGCTTTATTATAATCAGGGGCATTTGTCTATCTAGTTTACAGCTGTCAGCATCTGTCACAGTACTTTGCCCTCAGTCAATAAATATTCTTCAGTTAATCAGTAAATGAATGATGCACATTTTTTTCTTTATTAGTAAATGGTGGTGGGGTACAGAGTAATACGTATGGGATTTTTCCATTATACATCCTTTACATCACTTCTAGCAATACTTTCATCAAACCACAAAGTTTATGGAACTTTATGGCTAGTATGTAGTAAAACTCTAATTTGATACTAATTTGGGTTAGAGGGCCCTATTTTTCCAATGCTGCAGTTGCTTTAGAATGATCATTAGTAAAATTTTGCTGGTGTGTGATATTAATGATATTGTCCAATAGTTTCTACATTCAGCTGTATCCCGTTTTTTGGGAATACGCACAAATATGGATCTCTTCCAATAAGTTGGCCAAGTAGCTGTTTTCCAAATATGTTGGGATAAACATGTTAACACCTCCAGGGCTGCATCTGTTTGTTGAAACATCTCTATTGGTATCCCACCAATCCCTGGAGCCTTGTGTTTCACCAGTTCTTTCAAAGCAGCTTCCACATAGTCCTTCGATACCATTGGTTCCTCATCACATGCAACCTTTTGAAATAGTTGGTCATCTACCAATTCTTTTTTGTATGAGGACTCTGTGTATTCCTTCCATCTTCTTTTGATGTTTCTTGCGTCATTTAATATTTTCCCTATGGAATCTTTCACTATTGTCACTCTGGACTTGAATTTTTTCTACATTTCCTTAAGCTTGAGAAACACAGAGCGTGTTCTTCCCTTTTCGTTTTCTGCCTCCACCTCTTTGCTCAGGTCATTATAGTATTTGTTTTTGTCTTCTTGAGCTATCTTTTGAAATTTTCTGTTTAGATCTTTAACTTCATCCTGACTTCATTTTACTTTAGCTGCTCCACATTCAAGGGCAAGTTCTACTGTCTCTTTTGACATGTAATTTGGTCTTTACATTTTTTCTTGTCTTTTTAATAACCTTTTACTTTCTTCTTGAATGATATCTTTTGTCATGCCACAACTCATCTGGTTTCCTATCATTTATTTCTAATGCATTAAAGGTATTCTTGGGGTGGTCTCTGAACTAATGTGGGATATTTTCAAGTTCAGTGAAGTACATGTGTATAGTCACTGTTTATGTTGTTGAAAATTGTATTTGCAATGAAAACATCTTTGGTCTAACAAAATTCTATCATTTGATCTCCCACATCATTTCTGTCACCAAGACCATATTGTCCAACTACTGAAACTTTGTTTTTGTTTCCAACCTTTACATTCCAGTCACCAGTAATTATCAGTATGTAATAATTGCAGGGATGGGATTTAGCTCAATTGGTAGAGCGCTGCTCTGCAATCTCGGAGGTCCTGAGTTTGATTCCCAGCACCGCAAAAATGGGAGAAGGATGTGGCAACCCACTCCCAAGGCAATCCCAAAACAATCTGCCATTGAAAACCCTATGAGGGTTGCTATGAGTCGGACATGACTCGCCAGACCCCAAACAACAACAACAACAATAATTGCACGTTTCATCTATTTCAGATTGCAGAAGCTGGTAGAAATCTTCCTCTTCTTCATTTGTGGCCTTAGTGGTGGGTGCATAAATTTGAATAATAGTCATGTTAACTGTCCTTCCTTGTAGACGTATGGATATTATTCTATCACTGACAACATTGTATTTCAGGACACATCTTGAGATGCCTTTTTGATGATGAATGCAACCCCATTCCTCTTTAGTTTATCTTCCCCAGCATAGTAGATCATATGATTATCTGATTCAAAATGGCCCATGCCAGTCCATTTTAGCTCACTGATGCCTAGGATGTCAATGTTTATGCACTCCATTTCTCTTTTAATGATTTCTAATTTTCCTAGAATCATACTACATACATTCTATGTTCCAATTGTTAGTGAATGTTTACAGTTGTTTCTCCTCATTTTGGGTCATGCACATCAGCAGATGGAGGTCCCTTGGGCTTTACTCCATTTCCATCACCTAGGTAGACTCTATTTTTTGGAGGCAACTCCTCCCCAGTAGTCTTTTGAGTGCCTTCCAACCTGGGAGGCTCATTTTCTGGCACTATATCTGACAGTGTTTCTTTGCTATCCATAGTATTTTCAATGGCTAGTTGTTTTGGCAGTGGTTCACCAGTGCCTACTCCCTAGTCTGTCTTAGTCTGGAATCTCAGCTGAAACCTGTACACCATGGTGACCTCACTGGTATCTGACATACTGATGGCATAGCTTTCAGCCTCATTGCAACACATAGCCCACACAGTGTGTCAAAGAATAACTGGAAAAATCAAGCGGGATTCAGAAGAGGGCAGGGAACCAGGGACATCATTGCTGATGTCAGGTGGATATTAGCCAAAAGCAGAGAAGATCAGAAAGATGTCAATCTATGTTTTATTGACTATGAAAAGGCATTTGACTGTGTGGATCATAATAAATTATGGATAACACTTCGGAAAATGGGAATACCAGAGCACCTAACTGTCCTCATGAGGAATCTGTACGTGAACCAGGACGCAGTTGTTCATATAGAAAAAGGAAACACTGTCTTAAATAATGTCGAGAAAGGCGTGTGTCAGGGTTGTATACTTTCACCATATCCCTTCAATTTATATGCTGAACAAATAATATGAGAAGCTGGACTTTATGAGGAAGAACATGGCATCAAGATTGGAGAAAGACTCATTAACAACCTGTGTTATGCAAATGACACAACTCTGCTTCCTGAAAGTGAAGAGGAATTAAAACATTTAGGGATGAAGATCAAAGATCATAGCCTTCAATATGGGTTACGACTAAACATCAACAAAACAAAAATCCTTACAACTGGGTCAGCACGCAACTTCACCATAAATGGAGAAAAGATTGAGGTTGTCCAAGATTTTGCTTCGCTTGGCTCTCTAATCAACACCCATGGAAGCAGCAGCCAAGAAATCCAAAGACGCATTGCTCTAGGAAAAGCTGTGGCAAAAGATCTCTTTAGAGTATTGAAAAGCAAAGATGTCACATTGAAGATGAAGGTGCGTCTGACTTATGGTATTTTCAGTTGCATCATATGGTTGTGAAAGCTGGACATTGAACAAGGGAGACAGAAAAAGAATTGATGGTTTTAAATTGTGGTGCTGGAGTCATCTATTGAATATACCATAGACTGCCAAAAGAACCAACAAATCTGTCCTAGAAGAAGTGTAACCAGAGTGCCTCTTAAAAGCAAGAATGGCCCAACTGCGTCTTACATATTTCAGACATGTAGTCAGGAGAGATCAATTCCTAGAAAAGACATCATGTTTGGGAGAGTGGCAGGTCAATGAAAAAATGGAAAACCCTCCACCAGATGGATTGACACGTGCCTGCAATAATGGGCTTAACCATAAATAAGATCGTGTGCCTGGCACAGAATCGGGAAGTGTTTCAATTTGCGGTACATAAGGTCGCTATGAATCAGACTCGACTGGAGGGCACCTAACAACAACATTTTTCCAATATACTCATGAAGTTTTGCTGTTTACATTGAGATTAACCTGTACCCCTTCATGCCTCCATATTGATCCTCCTCCCCATCCCATCTTCTCCAATCTTTCCCTCTGCTAGTTCCCTCCCTCCTTCTTTATACTCATTATATTGTCCCTTCTACACTAAGTTTTATTGAATCATGCACATCTTAATATCTCCATTTCCAAAATCTCTGCTTCTCATAATGTTGATCCCAGCTTCTTTGTCCCAGAGTACAAGATAAACAAAAACAAACAGCCAAAATCTCTATAATTTATATAAACAGAAAAAGTAATAGGTCCTAGAATCTTTCTTTTTAGTCTAAGTAGTGAAGTTATATTCACAGCTATTTCCAAGTCTCTTAAAACATTTAAATAGAAAGTGTGTATGAAGTTGTAGACATGAAGCTGTAACACAGTTATCCTTCCCCTTAGTGGAAAAGCGTTATTTTGTTTAGGTCCACTGTGGTGAAGTAAGCCCACAGTTAATAGCCTCATTCCAAAATGATATTAACTTAAAAATCTAGCGCATATTCTACCTCAAATATCCTTTATCCTAAATTTGAGTCATCTTTGCTTCAATGTCTTATAAGAAAGTGAACTGCAAGATGTCCATTTATATGCTTGACTGTCAGACTTCTCCAGGAAAAGAACTCATAACTCATTCAAAGAAAAGTGAATATTGCAACATTTTGGTTAAGGAAAGATTCCTAGAGTTGTTCATTCATTCAGATTGATTCAGCAAATATTTGTAGTCAATATGAAAGAAATCATGGTCTTGCTTTCTAGCATCTTATAATAGGAAATTATTGGAAATAATTGGAAATAAATCAATATTTTTTAGAAAAATAGTGCTGCAAGTATAATTCAGCAAAGAGGTGGTTATATGGGCTGTTATCTGTCACTCTGGCTACCCTCTGCTCAGTCTCTTGAATTTTATAAGTGCCACTAGAATAACACCTACATTTGATATCCACCACATCCTTGGAATCACCAAGTAAAGTCAGAGAAAGACAAGAAAAATGTTGACTGTAACATTATAGCTATAAAAAGAGTCCTCAGAACACCTTCATATTATCTCCTGGAAATTTTCAAAAATAACTGGGACTATTTGGAGGTGAAGTCAAGGTCCCAAAGAGAGTGAGAACAGCGTCAAGCATTCCCTAGCTTGTGAATGTTTTTGTTGCATACCAGAACAAAGCTACTAAAAATGAGATACTTTACCTTACAACATAGCAAATTCTCCACTTTTATTATCTCCTACAGTAGTTTCTGCCAGAGGTATACAGATTAAGAAGGCCATTAAAAAAAATAGTCCCATCATCTCTTAGTTAGCAGAGCCTACAATGTCATATAATAAAGTATTACAGTACATACATATTCTAAGCCAAGTATTGTGTTTTTTTTTCTTACATACTGTCCTTGTTTCTTGGAAATATGATATTTTAATGAAACAGGCAGATAGGGTGTATATATGCAATAAAGTTTGTGCTGCTTTAATCCTGTTCAGTGCCATTTCTTGTCCAATTCCATATCAGAGTTGGAATAAAATCTGCAAATATCAATGACTCATGCTGACTAAGATATTTTGGCATCCACTGATTGATTTTTAAATGGAAACACTTGCTATCCACTTGGTTTTAACTATTGATAATAACCAGCATATTGTTTTCACATGTCCCCTTTCTTACTGAGCTCTCCATGGACTTTCCACTCACTCTCCATTCCTCTCACTTCCTATGGTGGGTAACACCATTGCAGCTTTAACCTAGCATGCAATTTACCAAGCTTAGCACTGCATGACATGGGAAGTACCAGCTAGAATTATAAAGGTTTCAGAGACAAGAAAAGTATGCTGCTATGTTTTGAATGGGGCCAAATTTAGTGACAGAAACTTAGGTCTCTTATGTACAATAACAATTCTGGAACTTAGAAAAGTATCATGTAGTTTTATTTGAAAACCTAAAAGTATAAGCTTTAAAATAAAATGTTTAAAATATACAGCACACAGTTTTACATTAAAAGAAATGAACTACTGGCGACTAGTATGAAATTCTCAGGCTAAAATAACTTAAATCTCTGAGCAAATAAAATAGAGAAAAGGAATGAGAAACAAAAGGTAATATTTATTAAATGATAAATCGATAGTATATGCTATATTTACTGTCTATGGAGTCAGTTTCCTAATCCATCAGAATCCTTTATGGAAGATATGGGAAGGCATGAAACGGACTCTGAAAAAGATTTGGATATGTGCAATGCAGAACATAAACAACATGATCCACCACATAAAAGCAATGGTTAGAAAAATTTGTATGTAGAACAGGCATGAAGTTGAGTCAATTTCAAAGACCTTAATGGGAGGTAGAGAAAGAGAATAGACTCATCTTAGGACAGACCTTTCACTAAAAGTAGAGAAGTATAGATTTGATTCAGTAGGCAATAGGAAAATAACACACAGTCTTAAAGGGATAAAATAAAGATTGTAGTGTATTACAAAGGTATAAACAGACATTGTCATCCAGGATGGCTTAATTATGGAATGGAGAAGGAACAGCAGCAGGAATTCCTCGTACAGAACTAGTTTGAGAAGTTCAGATGAAAAGTGCAAATGTCTGTTCTCATTGTTATTCACTTGCTGGATCTTCAGGTAGACCCCCCCCCATGTGAAATATTTCTTTATGAAAATATCATTTGTAATGGTCACTTTTATAATATTAAAATATTATATACAAGGGTTTACCAAGTATAGTATGAAACTAGTGTCTTCATTCATTCACCTTTACATTCAAATTTTGAGTTCCCAGAATGACCACGGTTCTTAGTAGATGTGAAAATAGGACAGTGAATTTTCTACCCTGATTTTCTTTAGCAACTCTAACCTTATCACTAGTCAAACTGGAACACTCTGATCCCAGAAATTTGAATGAAACACTTGTCATCTTCTTCCCTAGACACACATGTAGTGAGTTATCAAGTCTTCTATTTTTGAAATTTCCAAATCTAACTGCTATATCTCTTTTGTATGATTATGATCAGATCATCATCACTTCTCCCCAGAGCATAGTGGAATAGCTTCTTCTATGATCTTTAATACCTTTAATCTGACCTCTTTTCAATCTGTTCTTCACACTGTCACAAATAGTTTTCTTAGAAAAATATGATACCTTTTATTTTTTAGCCTTCATTCTAAAATTTTAAAATTTATTTTAATTGAAATATGAGAACTGTACATATTTATGAGGTACAATCATATATCTTGATCCATGTATTCACTTTAGGCTGGGGTAGAGTGACATAGTACCAGACATGGCACAGTGTCAGGAAGTGTTTGGTTCCATTATACATAGGATTGCTATGAGTTGGACCCAACTTGATAGCACCTAACAACAACTACAAACAACAACAATGTATTCACTGTGGAATGTTCAGATCAGGATAACCATATATATCCCCTTAAACATTTAAAAGTCATCCGCCTTCCCATTTCATAAAAGAAATGAAGCTTTAATTCTTCATCAAAGTACAAAAGGTCCTTCACTATTTGGCTCCCACCACCACTGTGGCTTTATCCACCATGACTCTCCCCTACCCCCCGCTTGAACTGCAATCCTACAAAGCCATTAATATTTTAAGACTTCATATCTTCATGATCTTGCCTTGAATTCTCTCAACATTGTTCATACTTGGGGACATTTTTCTAATAATTTAAGGAAAAATTCAAATGTTACCTCTTCTTATAAATTTGTACCCAGCTTCCCCAGAAAATTTTATTTATTTTGTGCTTGCAAGTTTTGTGCATGTTACTTTATTATAGAACATTTTAGGTTGCTTTATATTACATATGCACCTATTTTTCTCCCTTTTTGGCAATTATCCCTTTTTGGACAGATACCATGTCTTGGCTCTTAAAATATTTATGGAATGAACAAATGAACACATAACTTTATGTCATAAACAATGTGAAAAAATTAATTTCAATTGATTTATTGAAATATAATTTACATACTATAAAAATCACTCAATTAACTGTGCAATTCAATACTCAATGACCTTTAGTAATATACAGAGTTGTGTATAACTATCCCTCAAATCTAACTTTAGAACATTATGGTCATTCCCAAGAGAAATTTTGGATCTATTATAATCACTTTGTATTTCCTTCTTCTTCCAGTCCTAAACAACCACTAATCTAATTTTTGTCCATGTAGATATGTCTATTCTAGATATTTCATATAGTTATGCACTGCATATTGATATTTTGGTTAATGATGGGCTGCATTTACAACAGCGGTCCTGTAGGATTACATCATTCAGTGACACTGTAGCTTTCTTACTTCAGGTAAGCACACTCTATGATGTTCCCACAAACACAAAATCAACTAATGATATCTTCCCCAGGTGCATCCTTGTCATGAAAAAAGACCTGATTGTAAGAGCTTCTAATGAAATGATCAGAGACAGAAGCATATGGAATAGTGAACACCTCAACTAATTCCTTTAGAAGGTAGCTGTCCAAATAGAATCTGAGTGATAAATGAGACTCTCATCCCAGAAGCTTGATTTTCCTTATTTAACTCTGTTACTTAAAATTTTTTATTAGAAAAGTGTCCATTTTGCAAGAGATATAACTCTGCAGACTAAGATGTTTAGTTGTCATGCTTCATTGAAACCCCATAATTTCTGGTGAAATGAACTTCTGTAGGAATGTTCTAGTATTTAGTTAACTCCAACTGCTTATCATATCAGAAGGCAAGGAATATAGTTTCATTCTTAATATTTATAAAGGTTTTATTTTTTTTTTAATGTTACAGATTGAACTCAGGGCTTTGTATATACTATGCAAGTTCTCTACCACTGAGCTTTACTCCCTTCCTTTGGAAGTTACTGACATTAATAAATCATTTAAATTAATTTACTAAAATTTTTATTGTTGTTAGGTGCCATGGAGTCGGTGTTCAATTCATAGTGACCCTATGTACAATAGGTGAAACACTATTGTCAATGTTTCTCTTCTATTCATAGGGATTTCAGTGGCAGATTGTCTATTTGGTAGGGGTTGCTGGGTCCTTCTCCCAAGCCTACAGCACCTGGTGTTCCAAGGTGGTTTCCCAACCAAGTACTAACCAGGTCCTACCCTGCTTAGCTTCTGAGATCCGAGGGGATTGGACACCAGAATGGTACAGCTAAAGACATTTACTAAAATTACTCTAACAATAAAAAGTCCCAAAGTTCATATATTATATTCCATTTTCTCCTTAGGAAAATTTGAAATTGACCAAGAGAAGCATAGCTTTTCCATAAGCTTTTTCTAATGAGAATAGTGGAATTCTCCCTCTGAGCATAAATTAACATGATATCCTATAAAACTTTTTACAGTATTGGAGTCTTTGAACCCAATCCTCAGATGAGAGAGATGAAATAAAGATGAAGTAAAAATAATTTTAATAATATTAAAAATGGCAAATGGAAGCTGTATAATTGAAAATGGTTTTGGTGTTAATCTAATAAGTACATTCATGATGGCAGGAAAATAGGATTTGGATATCAAAATTAGGTACTGATACTTTAATGTAGTTTATTAACTTTTGAGAAAACATGCAATCCACATTATGTTATCTGTCCTTTATAAATTTTGTATAGGTTATAGGGTAAGGGGAAAGAGATTTAATCTGAAGGCAAAATGATAGACAAAATGTCAAAATGTGACCAGTGATGTTCATCACCATATTACTTGTTATTAATTTGGGAAATATTATAATAATATTTGGAATATTGCTATAAGGATGTATCTGTGACCCTCGAGTTAGGATTGGGAAATTTGAGGACTTGAAAGCCATAGAGAAAAGGTCAATTCAGTTTGAGTATGCTATGGTATGGGTACTTTTTCAGTTTGGATAAATTGAGGCTTTTCAATGTACTGAGCCACTTAGTATATGATGATAACAATTAGAGATAAATTTAAATTTCTATTGACTTTTTTCTTTCTGGGATGGAGAATGAACCTAAAGCCTTGTACATGCTAGGCAGGCACGCTACCACTGAACTACATCTCCAGCTCCCGTTAACTTCTTAAAGCACTTCTACACTTATATGAAGCAAAGACATGGTTGTTTTATAAATCCACATTTCAAGAAATTGTAGTGTCTGGGAATTATACTAAAATTTTAAAAAGAAAAATAGATCAATCATATTCTATTTCTCTTTAATATTTTTATGTAATCAATGAAAGATAAAAGACAATGCTCCAGATATGTAGCATTAGATGGATGTGTTATGTAAATTTATAGTAACCATATCTTTACACAATTGGGTGTGCTTATCCTTTTAATAACCATTTATTAAATCTGTAATATATCAGTACCTAGGAAAAAATTCACCTAAATACTGTCACAAAATACTATTTCACAAGCTTAGGAGCTTAAAATGGCAATCATTTCAGCTGGGTGCAGTGATGCATGCCTATAATGCCAGTGACTTGGGAGGTGGAGGCAGGAGGATCGTGAGTTAGAGACCAGAAGCAGTCTGCGTAATTTAGTGAGACCCTGTCTCAAAACATAAAAAAATAGGCTGAAGGTGCAGCTCAGTGGTACAACACTTGCAAAACATGGAAGCGCAGGCCCTGGATTCAACCTCCAGTACTGCAAAAAAAAAAAAAAAAAGGCAATCATTTCATTATATCTCACAGTTCATAGGCCAGAAATGTGGAAGGGCTCAGCTGAGCAATGTTTGCTCCATGCTTCATGAACTTAGGTCACGTTGCAATATCTGTCTCATATGGACAGGACTGTCTGTGGAATCCATGATTGTTTCACCCACTTGTCTAAAGTCTTAGGAGAAGAAATGGGTCATATGAAACTGGTAAGAGAACTATCTGTAGGCAGCCTTCCAGCATGGAGGTCATAGGGTATATGAGCTTTTATATTGTGGTTCAGTACCTGAACAGAGCCCAAAGTTCCAAGAAGTCTAGGTAAAATAAATAAGCTTCTGATGACCTAGCCATAGAAGTCCCATGTGTTAATTCTGCTACATTTTATTGATCAAGTTGATAGGTCAAACAAAAGAAGTATGGAGTCCAAATAGGGAGATGGTATTACCTCATCCATTGCAAAGAAACCAAGATTTAGAGTAATTAAGCTATTTGTACAAAAATATTCCAGATAGTGAGTAATAGATGTAGAACTGAAAGCAGACATGATTACATTCCAACAAAAATAAAATTATGACAGTAACATATTTAATCAACATTTTATAATAAACTAAAGAACATAAATTTTTATTATTTTATCCTTAATGAACCATAAGTTAATTTTAATAAATATAGAGCAGCATTATTACAGCAAATTTAAAAAATTGTCCTTATACTTCTGAAAAGCAAAATGCCCGCTTAGATTTTTCTAAATAGAAACCTAAAAGAACATTGCATGTCAAGAAGTTGTTTCTCAAAGCTCTGATGTCCTTGATATTGGCCTATGGAATGGAGGCTAGAATCTGATCCAGATGGGAAAATCTGCTGAAATGAATTAGAGATGAACAGGAACTTCAAATGGGTACTTAGGGGAGACACATGCTGGGCCTTTGGGGTTATTCATACATCTACAACAAAGTAATAAATAGCGCTCAGTCAAATACCAATATAGCTAATTTGAAAATCAAAATTAATAGTCACTTGAAAAGTATGCAGTAGACACAGGATCCACAAACAAGTTAGAGAAGAAGGAATATATCACTGCAACACAGATTTTGTACTTGATTCTTTGCTCACAAATAGTGACATTTTTGAAATGCCATTCAATGTCTAAATCTTGGTAAAATAAAGTCACTGGGCTAGATATCTGCAAAGTTCACTACTAACTTTAATGTCTTCTAATTAACTCATTTTTATTTCTAAGTATTATATTCATTTTCCAGGTTCCTATATTTAGGAATAAAGTCTGTGTATGTTCAAAATGTACTATTAAGCTTGAATTGACAAAAATATAGCTATGATAATTCACCCACTGCAGTAAGAAGTTATAAATCAGAGAACATGTGCCCTGAATAAGTTGAAAATATGAACCATAGTACATTATAAAATGGCTTTACATTCACAGATATTAAACTTCATTATGAAGCAAATATTATACACTATATTTACTGATGATCTACATGTTATTTGGTAATAGAAATGATGCTTTAATCATTTATATCATTTTCATTTTAGGCTACTTTAAAAGCTCACTATCTTCTCCATAACAATATTCAGGGAAGAGTTAGTATTGGGACATAATATGGAGAAATAATTATAAGGAACAGTATCTAAAATGCATAAGATATTTCAACCCAATCAAAATGGAAAATAATAAATTATCATAGCACTTTGCAAATGTTTGCAGTAATAGCTCACAAAGTTTTTGAAATATAGGTAAAACATTTGCAACATATGCCATTGCTTATTCAGTTCTCCTCCCTGTTTCCCACTCCTTTCTATGCCATAGCATGGCACAATATGCTCTGAAATAGGTTGGGCCTTCTGGTAAATCTCAGCCTTAGAACTCAAGAGCTAGGAGATCTGAGTAAATTAACTAGCCTCTCTTACTTTTCCTTCAAACCCTAAAGTCAGTGTGTGAGAATTCAATATGGTAATTTAAGTAATAAGGTCCCATAGTACCTTCGTACCTGGGATGCATTCAAAGAATGTTTTCTGTTATTATCATTTATCTTTGTTAAATTTGTCTGGGTGATAAGAAGATAGAAATCTATAACATTCCATAAAAATTGATCTCTTTACTCTTGTATTCATCAAACTGTTTTAATAACATTTAAGTTTCAGTAAACTATGTATATGTCATCTACATATATTGTGTGATTTGATCTAGGATAACTATTTGCATCTTTATTCTGATTGGAGACATGAAATTAAAAATTGAAGTGGAATTTCTATTTATTAACTTCTTATTTTGCTAGTTCTTATTGTATGCACAGTATAGTTGCTTTGGCCAACACAATAGTGTTCTCATAAACTACAGCATGCCACTTACAAAAATATGCATACATTTTAGGGAGACTTGTTTCTTCTAGTTTTCTCCAATATCTAATCTTTTGCTAATCTCAGATATATCAGTAAAAGCAGACCAATGGCTGTAACAAAGAACTCCAAAATCTCATTGGTTTAATACCTTACTAGTTTATTTCTCATTCAATTAATAATTCAATGCAGTTGGCAGTGGCACTCTGTTCCGTGTGATCATTCAAGCATCTAGGCTACTTCTATCTTATGCTTCTCTATAGCATAAGTACTTGGCATTTTCCACTAGCTTTTCATCAGTTAATGAGGAGAAACATGGAAATAGCTTGACAAATGATATGGGGAGCCTTTTAATGGTCCAGGCCTGGAAGGGACACACATTTTTTTTCTGGCTATTCAACTGGTCAGATGTAGGTCACATTATCTATCCCACTACAAAGTATGTTAGAAGGAAAATCCAGATGAGTGTCAAAAAGAAAAAAAGAGAGAGTGACTTGATGAACATGTAGTATTATTTCTGCCACAATATACCATCCATTAGTAAAAGATACTTGAGAAATATATAATCCTTTAATCAGTGAAAGTGCCAGCAGTAAAAATGTGAAATATTTAGGAATACAAAACATAAATTATATGCAATATTAAACAGATTTCTGAAAACAACCAATTCTTAATTTTAAAGACAAGTACTTAGGATTTTAAATGATCAAAAAAAGTATTTCTAATTAGAAACTTGGCAGAAAAAATGTTTAAATTTTATGGTTGGCAAAGCATGATGAAAAAGTTGTGGATTAGTCTGCTGAAAATAGGTTTACATAGTCTGCTGAAAATAGATTAACAATGTTGTTGTTGTTGTTAGGTGCCGTGGAGTCGGTATCCGACTCATAGCGACCCTCATAGGGTTTTCAATGGCTGCGTGCTTTGGGATTGCCTTGGGAGTGGATTGCCAGGCCCTTCTCCCATGATTAACAATAAGGAAGCTTAAGTTAAATATTAATATATTTGTTGACTTTTAGATTCACTTCACTGGAATTATTACTTCGCATTAATGTATCAACAAGTCAGTAATCAGCAGTCTAAAATCTCAGATCACTGATTACTTCTGCAAACTTTTAAAAAAATTTTATTATTACATAGACTTCTGCAAAATTTTTGTCCATATTTTACATGCTTAATTTCACAGAATCTCATAAATGCTGACTGTAAGTGTTTTCTTAATGTTAAGTTTATCATTGTGTTAACGAGAATATGACACAACTACACTCTGATATTGGGAGACAGACCTGGCAACCCATTCTCAAAAATCAATCCGCCATTGAAAACCCTATGAACAGCAGAGAAGCACTAGTAGTGTTTCGCCTGCTGTACCTAGGGCACCTAACAACAACAATACTCTGAGAGCAATACTGACAGCAGAAGCCACTGAGTTTTTAGTAATCATCACACAGCGAACACATGCATCAATTGTGGACAGAGCAGCACAAAAATTGTCTTTTTTTTCCTGATAGAGAATTTTGTAGTGTTATAAATACAATATATACCAGATACTCCCCTCTTACTTTGTACATCTATGCCAAAAGTATTATCTTCTCACATCTTCCTGCTTTCTTTGTAATAAAGGTCCTAGAAACACTTAAAGACTCAACTATTTTTTATCATAACTTAGGCAAAGGTATTTCATATAATATCACCCTGATATGTTATAAATTTTGGAAATATGGCATCAACTAATTCACATTTTAAGCCTACCTAAGTCTCTGCTTTAATTTATGCTTCTTTAGTTTGCCTGGAATTATTTTGTTTCTCCCATAAATCCTGTTGCCTATCCCAATCAAATACATAAAAAGGTTATGTAAAAAAGCAGGGATATCTTATACATTAAAAGTTAAATCAGCAATTCATTACTTCTGATACCCTAAAATGGGACAGTATCCAGATCACTTCAAATAATCAGATACAAAAAATAAAATGATTTATATAGGAATTTTTGAAGTCTGAAATAAAGGCCTAATGAGAGCATTTACTTAGGAATCAAACTTGGTTCAACCTCTGAGTATAGCACTTGGGTATCCCTTGCTATAGCATCTTTATATACAAAATCAGAATTTTAATGATCTCACCTAGAAAGGCTTTTATGAAAACTATAGTAGTTCCAATAAAGCACTTAGAAGAGTGCTTGGCATATTATAAATACTATATGATCATTGTTATTATCTCTTAATCTCATAACATATACTTTCTAAATTCAAAGTCCTACATCTAATAGTTATTTTTAGTTTTTGCAAAATTTTAATTTGAAAGGAGCAGGAATATGGCAGTGTTAATGGTATTACATCCACATCATTATTTACATGCATAGATGTGATTTAATAACTACTACCTACTTTGAATTTTCTCCATGGGTATATTAGCTGTATAGATTCTTCTGATTTATCTGCTATGTGATTAAAACACCAGAAAATATTTCTTAGTATCAAATTTTGTTAACTCATCAATTACTAAAAAAAATTTCTTTTACCTATTAGGGACACAGGTTTGATATGACATAAGACCGGAGATATGAGCTGTACATTACAACTCCATATCTCCCAGTATGGTAGTAAAGACATAAATTTTCATCAAATAATTATTATATAAATTTATATATGAAAAATGTCACATCATGATATTTTATATAATGATAAATAACCAATATGATTTTATTGTCAGCAAGGCAGTCATTCAGTTAAACTACATTTTAACATCCAGGATTTTTTGGTTTTGTTTCTCAAATTAAATGCCTGTTTTCAAAACCCCTCTTTAAAACTTGAAATATATTTCTTTCTGAAAAAACTAATATTAATAATGAGAATTTTTTGCTACTTTGGGGTTGGATACAAGTCCTCACACATACTTTGAAAGTTCTTTACCATTGGGCTGTACCACTAGCCGCCGCCATCATCATCATCATCATCATCATCATCATCATCATTATTATTATTATTTTGAGTTGTTAGGTGCCATCAAGTAGAGTCTGACTCATAGCGACCCTATTTACAGCAGATCAAAACACTTTCCAGTTCTGTGCCAGGCACACGATCTTATTTATGTTTAAGCCCTTTGTTGCAGACACTGTGTCAATGCATCTGGCGGAGGGTTTTCCTTTTTTTTTTGCTAACTTGACACTCTCCCAAACATAATGTCTTTTCCAGAGATTGGTCTCTCCTGACTGCATGTTTGAAATTTGTAAGACACAGTCTAGCCAACCTCGCTTCCAAGGAGCACTCTGGTTGCACTTCTTCTAGGACAGATCCTTTGGTTCTTTTGGTAGTCCATGGTATGTTCAATAGATGTCTCCAGCACCATAATTCAAAAGCATCAAATCTTTTCCTGTCTCCCTTGTTCAATGTCCAGCTTTCACAACCACATGATGCTACTGAAAACACCATGGCATAAGTCAGATGCACCTTTATCTTCAATGTGACATCTTTACTTTTCAATATCATAACGAGATCTTTTGCCATAATGTTTCCCAGAGCAATGTGTATTTTGATTTCTTGACTTCTGCTTCCATGGGTGTTGATTATAGAGCCAAGCAAAGCAAAATCTTGGACAACCTCAACTCTTCTCCCTTTATTGTGAAGTTACATACTGACCCAGTCATAAGGATTTTTGTTTAGTTGACGTTTTGAGTTAGGGTGTGCTAAATTATGCAGGCTGCCTCTGGCTTCCAACTTGTAACTTGCAATCTTCCTTGTTCCACCTCCTATGTCTCTGGGATTATAGGCATGCATCACCATGTCTGGCTAAAATTAGTAATTATTATCTAATTTGCTTTGATTACCAGAAAGCAACATATAACAATGTCAACTTTTATCATTATTAAGAATATTCCTTACATCATTTAAAAAATTATGCTTTTCTTTATATTTTTCCTTTTATAGATTTTATGTTTTATGAGTATCTTATTCTATATATTTTTATCTGATTTTCTTTATAGAATAAATATATAACCTCAACTCAAACATCTAATTCTTACATCTTAAGCATTCTTTTAAGTTTCTTCAACTATTAATTTTCTATCTTTTCATTGTATCAAAATATTACTGCTTTCATGAGAAACAGTAAAATGTTCAAATTTGGATTTTTTGACTGGAATTTGAATTTTTATTATGACTTTGTATATTATCAGGAAACTTCAATAGTGAAAATTACTAGGAAATGTAGAAAATTAGTATTAAGTGACTTATAAGGTTTTTTAACAGATAAAGATTTTGATGTATGTTTGTTTTAGTCATTTTCCCATTGCTGTAACAATTACATGAGATAAATCAACTTTAAAAGATGAAAAGTTTACTCAATAAGGTTTGGAAGTTTCAGTCCATGACCAATTAGCTCTGTTGCTTTGGGCCTGCATCAGGGTAGTATATCCTGGCAGGAAAGAGAGGTGGGTGAGGTCCATTCGCCTCATGGTTGGGTTCAAAAGATAAGAACATGGGGTCTCACTGGACCCTCTGAGGGCATGACCCTGATGACCTAACACCCCTTATTAGGCTCCACCTTTAAAAGATTTCCACAACATCCCTAGCTGAGGACTAAGACATAGACCTTTGGGGAATTCAACATCCAAACTGCAGCAATACGTTTTTTCAATATATGACTGAACTTGAATATAAAACCAAAAATGTAGCCTATATTTCTTTTGTTGTATTAAGTACCAATTTTGTTTTCAATTTTCAATTAAAATTGACATTTTAGCCAGGAGCAGTGGTGCCCATTTGTAATCCCAGCAACTCAGGACTTTGAGGCAGGAGGATTACAAATTCAAGGCCAAGGACAGCATGTGTAATTTACTTAGACGTTGTCACAAGATAAAAGAAATAAAAAAAAAAAAATGGATGAGGGGGACAGCCCACTGGAGAACCCTGGCCAAGTATATACAAGTCCCTGAGTACTGAAAAAAAAGCACATTTAAATTATTTAAGCCACTCCTGATTATTTGAACCTTAGGAAAAATGTAAGAATCCTATAAAAGACATCAGAATTTATCAATGACCTTAGCTTTCAGTAAAAACTACTTAAATATACTGACTTTATTCTTGTCTGTTTCACTGAGGATTTAAATGCCCAGGTTGGCATAACTCATGACAGATTATATTTCCCTTTTGAGATATATTCAGTGGTTTAGAAAAATCATAAGGTATGAAGCTGAAGGCTAAGCACTCTCAACATTTAGGAAGCCAGTAAATCTCATTATTAATCATTACCCTTGAACATGTTTATGTACTGCTATGAAATGCTCATGGATTGAAAAAAATATATATAAATATATATATATATATTTATATATATGTACACTGTAACATAGTTCTAAACTACTCAAATATGGCTTTGCTATGAAAAAGTGAGGTCTCATGTATTGGAGGGAAAATATATATGCATACATATTTGTGTATGTATACGTATGTGTGTATATATACATATATATGTATATATGTATGTATATATATAATTGGTTTAAATATATACACTTTACAAGTACATTTTCTTTCAAATATTCAGCTATACATAAAATCACTTTGTAAGACCAAAATTAGAATTAAAGCCCACTTCTTCTAGATCAAAAGGTCTTAATCACTACGTAATGTATTTCACTTTAGGCCTTCAGTCCTGAGTCTTATCCACCATCTTTAGGACAGGGCTTTCAAGTTCATGCCTCCTGATGTTTCAGCAGCTGTCACATTCATATTACAAGCACTATGGTGGGGGGAAAAAGATAAGAAGGCAGAGGTTCTCAAAGTGTAGTTCTTTCTTATTTTAAGACAACATGATTATAGGCATTTATTAGAAATGCAAATTTTCAAGTCGTTGTGCAGTCTAAATCTAAAACTATGGGATGGGACCTGACCATCTATTTTTTTAATGAGCTATTCAAATGATGACAATACATAATGATGGCTGAGAATCACTAACATTCTTTTGGATAAAACTTAGCCACAGGGCCACACAAAGTTGGAGAAAAAAACTAGGAAATGTAGCATTATTTTAAATACTATGTTGCCCATTACTACACAATTTTTAAAAGAGGAAGCATGTTGTTGTCATTTTTGTTCTATAGATATTATACTTCATGTTTTTTAAGACATAGTCTCACGATATAGCCCAGGTTGGTCTCCAGTTTGCAATCCTCCTGCCTTAGCCTCTCAAGTCCTGAGATTATGAGTATGTGCCATCACACTCAGCAAAAAATTCCATTTTTGTTAAGAAAGTGTTTTTGATTAAAAAGAGAATATGTACTACTTTTCTGGGTGTTTACTGGTTTTAGTGGCAGTCCTTTTCTCCTATGCAGTCTTAAAATCTTACACTGATCATAGGGAATAAGGATCATTATTGTCCTGATTTTAAAGATAAGAAAACCGAAACTTCTAGCTGATAGGTATCTTACTTGGGGTCTCATCCATACCTAGTATGAGAAGTCAAAATTAAAAATCAGGTTTCTTTACCTAAGTCCTTAACCCTTTTCATTGTATCACATTTATTTAACAAGGGCTTGTTGTTGTTAGGTGACATTGAGTCATGTCCAACTCACAGTGACCCTATGTACCACAGGACAAAACACCCTCTGACACTGGGCCATTCCCAGCACTATGTCAGTGCCGCTGTACTATTCATAGGGTTTTCAATGGCTGATTGTTTCAGGATCGCTTCAGGAATGGGATGCCATATCCATTTTTGAGATGCTGGGGACCAAAACCATGGCTTTAGAGAGTACAGAGCAGCACTCTACCAACTGAGATAAACTCCAGCCCTTATTTTTAAGATTTAAAGACCATAGCTTCTCTTTTTTTTTTTCTGTCCTTAAAAATATTGTTTTCCTCCAAACTTTCCCCAGGGAAATGTTGAAATCTTTTAAAATGTGAAAGCTAAAATAATAGCTTATGTAGCAGGACAACAAGAACTTTACAATTATACTACTAATCAGAATGAGTTACACTTGTCATTTTGTTCTATTTCTTGTTTGTATTTCAGTCACTGAAACCTCAAAGAAATGATCAGGTTTAATAACTGAGAAATGTTAATAAGTCAAGATAAATAGCTGCTTAGCACTACTATTTCTAAGCTTTGATTTGAAGTTAAAATAATGTGACAACACAATTTTTAAGAGACAATGACAATTGATGTTACATTTTTGCTTGTTATTCCATTTAAAAATAAGAAAATTGTTATGACAGAAACTACAAAGAGACTGGAAAGTAATTAAAAGCTACTGTTTACTTTTGAGGGCTGAGGTTTAGCTCAGTTGGTAGAGTGCCATTCTATAAGCTTTGAGGCCCTGGGATCAACCCCAGCACTACAAAAATGGGAGAAGGACTTAGCAACCCACTCTTGAAACAATACTGAAACAATCAGACACTGAAAACCCAACGAATAGCAGAGAAGCACTGACAAAGTGCCAGGCATAGCACAGTGTCAGAGAGTGTTTTAGACATAGGGTCCTATGAGTCGGACCTGACTCAAAAGCACCAAACAACAAAAATTTACTTTTGATATCATAATCATAATATTCAATTATATTCAAAGAACTATTTTACTTAACATTTTGGAAATACTTATATAGCCAGGGTTCTAATAAAAAATCTACCTCATAATTTGTCTTAGCATTTTAGAATTCTTATTTGAAAACAACACTCTTATATAGTTTACAAATATGAAACTAACTGTGAATTAATCACTAAAGTACACATGAGGAATAAGTACAGATCCAGGAATACACAATACCAGACATTTTCATGAGAAACCAAATCAATGTGATGCTTAGTCACTGTCGTAAGTTTTATAATGCCACATGCATTAGGAGCATTGATAGTGATTGGGCCATGACATAGGCAAGCCCAGAGCTCTAGAACCCCTATGCTTTACGCATGCCACATCTGAAGCTTCAGTTATTAGCTGAAAAGAACAATTTGCTCTCTCAGAAAAGTAGGTCATTTTCCCTGACAGAGCCCCTAAACATAAAAAAGAAGCATTTGGTATTACCCCTCCTGTAAGAAAATGTGATCATAAAAGTAATATCATATAGTAATAATTTAAAATGTAATAATAATAAAATGATAGAGTTTGATCATTATTCAGGATGAATGAGATAGAAATATTACATTACTCTAGCCGGGTGCCATTGTGCACGCCTGTAATCACAGTGACTTGGAAGGCACAGGCAAGAGGATTGCAAGTTCAACACCAGAGGCAGTCTGTATAATTTAGTGAGATCCTGTCTCAAAAAGTAAAAAAGTGGGCTGATGGTGCAGTTCAGTGGCACAGCACCTGCAAAGCATGCAAGTGTGGTACTAGTTCAACTCCTAGTGCTCCCCCCAAAAAGAAAGAAATAGTACATTACTCTAAAGAAAGAAGAAGGTGATCATCACATTTATATGGATAGAGCACATGTGATTTTAACTTGAGAAGTCATGTTATGGTTAGCCTCAAACACATTATACACATTCTTTCAATTAATCACCACTCTACCTTTTAGGGTATTAGTCTCTTTTTAAATCAGAAGTTAGAATTATGGAAATTCAGGTTTTAAAATCATACAGCTAATTTGGTAAAATGGCTACATATCAACCAATTTTTTTGCTTTCTTTTATAGAAGTAGAGTTGCAAAAGTTATACAATTAAGGATTTTATTTCTCAGTGCCCATTTTCACTCAGATAGATCTATTTATAATTTCTTGCTAATAAATAAAGATGATTACTTTATTTATAGGTTAAGACATTGAATAACCTACTGGGCTTTCTCCAGGTTCTCTTCTTCTACCAGTCAACTTGATGAGGAAGACAATGAGACCCTATGAGAAGCCAAAGGTTTGAGAATGCAGGGTCCTAGGTCCTTAAATCATTTTGTAGATGATAAAGCATTTTGCATTTTAATTGTCCAAGCCATGGACACCTTTGGGGATGTTGTTCTTGTTGGCTACTCTGTAATTCTAACCCAGGCAATGCATGGTGAAACAGGAAATGAACCTGTTAGATGCCAAGACCCATTTGGCCCTTACAAATTCTCCTGATATTCTACTTAGATTATTGGTCAACTTTGGGGTCTGAGTGAAGGTGCTCAATATTTAAGTATGGCTTCTTCCATCAAGGAGTTATACCTCATACTGAAGAGAGCACAAAAACATTAGTAACTATTTTTTATATGTGCTAAGAAAAAATATTAGTAACTCATTAGATGACAATGATAACAATAATAGTAATGATAATGACATACTGACTAAATCCAGCCAACACTGTAGATATACTGTTGTCTTCCAGATTTTTATATATAAATATATACATGTTTTGTTGTTGTTAGGTGCCATCAAGTCGGTGTCTGACTCATAGTGACCCTAGGTACAACAGAAGAAACACTATTGTCAGTGCTTCTCTGCTAGGGTTTTCAATAGCGGATGGTGATTTTTGGGAATGGTTGCTGGGTCCTTTTCCCAAGCCTATAGTATCAGGTGTTCCCAGGCAGTCTCCCAAGTACTAACCAGGCCCAACCATGCTTAGCTTCCAAGATCTGAAGCCACAGTTCTTTGGCTGTAGGCTGAATATATACATATACATGTATACATGTGCATATATGTGTATATGTATGTGTATGTAGATATATATGTATATGGGCTGGGCTTTAGCTTAGTTGGTAGAGTGCTGTGCTGTTCTGATCTCTCTGAAGCCCTAGGTTAAATCCCCAGCACTACAAAAATGGGAGAAGGACCTGGATCTGGTAGCCTATTCCCAAAACAATCCCAAAACAATCAGCCCTTGAAAACTCTATGAATAGCACAGAAGAAATGGCATAGTGTAGGGGAGCATTTCGTCTGTTATACATAAAAATGGTATGGGTCAGAACCAGCTTGATGGCACCTAACAACAAACATCATATATATTTTCCAATGTTCAAGGAGAGACTCAAATACCTCTTTTTTTTGCTCAGGCCAAAGAATAGTCCTCTAACATAGTTTAGAGAAGCCATGCATTTGGAGATTAGGAAATTATATTTATATACTGATGGAGGTGAAACTGTGCTCTCCATTTGACTATTAATATTTTCTGTATAACTTCTCCTATCATCACTCCCACTTCAGCTTTCACTATGACAGCCTCAGTGCTTGGTATAATGACTGGCCCAGAATCTGGGTTTACACATACATTGTAAAACTAACTGAAGAGTAGGGTGGTAAAGATGTGTAAATCAAAACTATGAGTTTACACGTTCTATTTACTGTTAGTTTAACATTTGTGATGATATGTTAAATTTTTTATCAACCAAAAATATATTAAGTTAAAAATCTATCATTTATTTTTCAATATTCCTGAGCACCAAATTCCCTATCACAGTAGTTCTCAACCCTGTGGAATCAAGGGGGCCTTGTCCCATTTTCAGCCAAAAAGCAGATGTTCAGCCCACACACCACACCACCAAACCAGAAGTTACAGAAACAAAAAATAGGGCATTTCTCTTTTTTAAATGTTCATATTTTTACTTACTTGAAATATAAGCTACACTGACTACAACAAAAGTGAGAGTTATCTTGACGTCAACAAAAATAGCCTATATAATTAAAATACCCACAGAATAATAAATAGCTAATATTCAATGAATGCATAGTGGGAACACACTAAGTGGAATATGACCATTCCCATGTAATTTCCACAATAATCCTTTACCATAGATATTAGCTTACTCTTACAGATTGGAACACTGAAGACAAGAAAGACTGAAAGTGTTTCATGAGGTTACTAAGTGATTAAATGGTGACCTCATTAAACTTGAATGTAAAGACTATGCTTTTAAATCTCCATGTGGATTTCCTATGCAACAAAACACAAATAGTTGTATATAGTTATTCCATGTAGTCTAATTAGTTCAGATTCTTGGGGCATCAGTGGCTCTGTGTACACTCTTCCTAGAAATAGTGTCCAAAATAAAGAGATTTCCAAGGCTTTTTGTTTTTATGGTTAGTTATCCTCTGATCCACAGTGGAATAGGTCTTATTATTGATTTCAGTTAGATTTGGTGGCTTCCATTGGAGCTAATGTACAAAGCAGAAAATGACAAGGCTTCTGAGACTGTGGAATTTTCCATATATTTTATAGAATATCAAAGGAAAAATCTAATTTTCAAGTCACTCTACCGTTGGGAAATTGGTCCAGAGGGGAAACCATACAGCCCAATCTTCTTGGGAGAGTGTTTGTGCTTGTTGTCCCAGTAAAATGTGAAAAACAAATAATCACAAGGTTTTTGTGAGACCAAATATAACAATGGATGTAAAGTTTTTGGCAAATGACTATACTGCTAAATGAACTATAAATGTTATATATTATTATTAGGGCTCTAACAATAAGTTAAAAGCTCTTTTATTCTCTACAACATATATATTTATGTTTTTCTTTGTTCTAAAAGTAGGATTTTTATAATTTCTCTGAGTATACTGTCTAAAAAAGCAATTTAAAAAATAAATACCTGGTCCATAAGTTGCTAGAAATTACTTTTACTTGTGGTAATTTTGTTTAGCCAATGAGTTCATTGAGAATCCCAATTTCAGGTACAGAATGTTTTAACTTGAGGTAATGACTCCATTACCCAAGCAAAAACACAATATTTCAGTTTTATATGTACTATATCAAAGAGAATATGGTAAATAGGCATTTCCCTTGTGAAATGTAAACAAATTAAATTTGAGTCACATGAGGCAGTGCATTATTATTTGCTTTTTAGTTATTGTAGATTGCCTTTTTCTTCCATTTCTTGCATTTTCAAATCTTATATCTGAGGTGATTTACATACTTACTGAGCTGGGTTTATTGCCATGTATTATAAATTGAGAGTAAAAAAAGAGTCACAATATCTAACCACCCTTTTCTTTATACTGTAATGCCCATTAGGAGAAAAAAGATGTGAATTTACAGTGTGATCTACAAGTAATAGTGTGATCTATAGGTAAATGTATGAAATATATGAGGCCATAATTTGCATACAAAGAATCTGTACTATTTTTATTTTTTTCTAATTTCAAACATTGCTAAGCACTTGTTATAAAATAACCTTGTCAAAAAAATTTACCCCAAAAGGTAAAAATAATTAGTGGCTTATTTCATCTTGAAATACATGAAGTAGGAAATAGCTTCTTTTAACTAAATTAAGGTAAATTCCTCATTCTGTTTTCTGGTTCTAAGGGAATATAGTAATTTTATGAAAAGGCCCCTTGATGTCTCTATTAGGACATAGATATGGGTAGCAATTACAATAATTAAATATAATTTCATTAAAATAATTAGTACTTAAACTATCAATTGCAGTGCACTACTCAGCAATTACATACACAGACAAAATTCCAGTATTAACTTATCTTTGTTTCTTATTCATGAGCGCTGAAAATAATCTCCCTGTGTGTTATCAATTAAAATGGCATTGCATCAGTTTTCCATCAGTTTTTGAAGCTAGATAAGTAAAAAAATTATGAATCATTCAGCTCTCTAAATGGTTATCATTCCATGTGTTCACCAAATGCTTCAGAAAAGTCACTTTTTGACTTCTAGAGCTTCCTGAAATGGAAGCTGGCCTTGCCTGGATCCATTTCAATAATGACATAAGATTTTATTGTCATCTATATATCACAGGCCTGTAGCCGTAGCCCTGTGGCATCCAATCCCATCAGATCTCGGAAGCTAAGCAGGGTCCTGCCTGGTTAGTACTTAGATGGGAGATCACCTGGGAACATCAGGTGCTGTAGGCTTGGGAGAAGGACCCAGCACCCCCCTCCCAAAAATCAATCTGCCTTTGAAAACCCTATGAATAGCAGAGTAGCACTGACAATAGTGTTTCACCTGTTGTATGTAGGGTCACTACAAGTAGGATACCAACTCGACAGCACCTAACACAACATATATCATAAGAGTTTGGAGCTACTGATACTCTTACAGAGATGAGAACAGACCTAGATGATTTGGCTGCAATGTATTTGGGTAACTCCCTATGACAATGATGTACAGAGATGGAATATGGCAGACTTCTGAGACTGGAATTCTCCGCACCTTGGGAGAGAACATGAATGGGAAAGCTATTTTGCACAAGTTTAGGTTTTTGACATTGTATCCATCAGAAACACCCTGGGACAAAAATCATTAGAGAAAAATAAAACTCTAGACTATAGATTCAGGTTCTATTTTAATTTCTAAAAGGTAAATTATATCATCAATAGCTATAAAATAAACTTTGAAAGGATCATGTCATATTCAACATCCTATTAACAGGTATGATATTTGTTAAGTCTTTTTGTTTTCCAAACATGTAAGAGCTGCACTTTATATTCAGCTAGTTCTCACTGGTATAGACTTCAAGATGGTTAAGGTATGCAATCCTTCTTTACTCATTAGTAAATACCTAGTAGATACACAGAAGAGCACTCTATTATACTCTTCTCTTATCTAGCTTTCTTTGTCCTGTCCTCTCCAAGAACTGGCAAATAACCTTCACATTTAGAGGATGTAGTAAGGACTCTACT
>VMDO01024621.1:0-29420 GCA_007922755.1 Pedetes capensis | reverse complement strand
CTATTGTCAGTGCTTCTCTGCTGTTCATAGGGTTTTCAATGGCAGATTGATTTTTGGGAGGGGGTTGCCAGGTCCTTCTCCCAAGCCTACAGCACCTGGTGTTCCCAGGCGGTCTCCCATCCAGGTACTAACCAGGCCCGACCCTGCTTAGCTTCCGAGATCTGACGGGATCGGATGCCACAGGGCTACCGCTGCAGGCCTTTATATATATAAAGTGTATATATATAATACATATATATATTATATATTATATATTATATATTATATATATTATATATATAAAAGTATGTAAAAAGTACTATAGTAAAAAAGTACCTAATATTTACCATTTACATCACTTTTGCATGTACAGCTTAGGGGCATTAAGTACATTCACATTGTTATGACATCATCCCCACCATCCATCTCGAGAACTTTCTCATTTTCCCAAACAGAAACTCTGTGCCCATTAGACAGTAGCTCCTATCACTCCTTCCCACCAGCCTCTCCTTCTCATTTCTTTCTTTTTTTTTTTTTTTTTTTTTTCGGTACTGGGGGTTGAACCCAGGGCCTTGCACTTACATGCTTTGCAAGTGCTGGACCACTGAGCTGTGCCCCCAGCCCATTTTTTGAGATGGGGTCTCACTAAGCTACGCAGACTGCCTCTGGTCTCAAACTTGCTATCCTCCTGCCTCCGCCTCCCGAGCTGCTGGCATTATAGGCATGCGCCACCATGCCAGCTTCTCTCCTCATTTCTATTTCTTCTCATTTCTATCTCAATGCATTTGACTATTTTGTGGCACTCATATAAGTGAAATCCTACAATATTTGTCCTTATTATGACTGGCTTATTTCCCTTAGAATAATGTCCTCAAGGTTCCTCTATGCTGTGGCATGCATCGAATTTTGTTCCTTTTCAAGGGTGAACAGTACACATTTTGTGGGTATCCCACTTTTTATTATTTATGAGTTTTTTCTTCTGCCCCTTGGCCCCTTTCCTCCATGGAGCTTTTTGTTTGTTTGTTTGTCCCAACTCATACTGTGTTTGGGAAGTGAGGAAACCCTCCTGGAAGCTGGAAGCTCCTCTCTGAGCTTGACGGTCCCCTCTCAGTCCTTCAGGAAAATCCACTGGTGGGGAGAAGGAAGACGTCATCCAAGTGTGACTTGTTAGCTGTAGCATTTCAAGAGCCACCAGTAGGCTGGATATGGCACATGCCTGTTAACCCCAGCACTTGGGAGGCTGATGCAGGAAGATTGAGAGTTCGAAGCCAGCCTGGGCTAGGTGGTGAAACCCTGTCTCAGAACAAAACAAAACAAAACAAAAGACACCAACCAATAAAAGAGCCACTACTGGGCTGAGGCCTGCAGCTGTAGCCCTGTGGCATCCGATCCTATCAGATCTCGGAAGCTAAGCAGGGTCAGGCCTGGTTAGTACTTGGATGGGAGACCGCCTGGGAACACCAGGTGCTGTAGGCTTGGGAGAAGGACCCGACAACCCACTCCAAAAATCAATCCACCATTGAAAACCCTATGAACAGCAGAGAAGCACTGACAATAGTGTTTCCCCTGTTGTAGGTAGGGTTCCTCTGAGTCGGATACCGACTTGCGGCACCTAACAACAACAATTGGGCTGAGGGAAGGTTGGGTCAGCTTCCCTCTACCTGGATGAGCCACATGCACAGCCACCCCCGGAAACCTTGCCACAAGACCTCCTTCCACACCCACCTCAGCTTATCCACTTCCTGTCTTTCCCTCCTTCCCTGCAGGGCCTGACCCCAGGGACCTTTCCCTGAATGCCTGGCAACCCCTGCATAGTGTAACTGCCCAATTTTCTGCTCCTTGAAGATTCTGTCTGAAGGAGAGGGTTTTCCATGGATTGACTTGAAAAGAAAAGTTGTTAAGAATGGGAGGCTGCAATTTTTCAGGCCCAGAGTTAATTTCCTAACAACCTAGCCCAGCTTCTTGTTTGGCTTATTGCTGCATGACTGTTTCCTTAATGGCTCCTCCTCTGAATGGGGAGACTATAGCTGACCTCTTTCTAGATACAAGGGGCGTGGTCCTGGGGTGGTGTGGGGGCCAGGCAGCTGCAAGGAGATTCTAAACTGGTAGACCCAGAGTGAACTCTGCAAATAGGATGAAAATCCTGCCGCTAGGTAGGGGGAGGAGGGAGGAAGGAAGGGCAAAGTCAGCTTTAGGACAAGAGAAGACTCCCCTGGGCACTCTTGCCAGGCAGGCATCTTAGCTAAATAGCCATGAGGAGTTGTTGTTGTTGTTGTTAGGTGCCATCGAGTCGGTATCTG
This sequence comes from Pedetes capensis, assembly GCA_007922755.1. NCBI lineage: Eukaryota > Metazoa > Chordata > Mammalia > Rodentia > Pedetidae > Pedetes > Pedetes capensis. Next base: position 27,141 of record VMDO01024621.1, on the reverse strand, counting down.
ACTCATAGCGACCCTCATAGGGTTTTCAATGGCTGACTGTTTCGGGATTGCCTTAGGAGTGGATTGCCAGGCCCTTCTCCCATTTTTATGGTGCTGGGTATTGAACTTGGGACCTCAGAGACTGCAGCGCAGCGCTTTACCAACAGAGATAAATCCCAGCCCCAAGCCATGAGGAGGAGCTAAGCTAAAAGCAAGTAAATCAGCCCTGCAAGGACACGATGGCTAACTCCCTAGAAGCCTCGCTGCTTTCAGAGTGGATCAGTGGAGTGGAATGAAGGGACCAACCTGGGACTTGGATTCAAACGCCCATGTCACTTTTTTTTTTTTTTTTTTTGCGGTACTGGGGGTTGAACCCAGGGCCTTGCGCCTGCATGCTCTGCAAGTGCTGGACCACTGAGCTGCACCCTCAGCCCATTTTTTTACTTTTTGAGACAGGGTCTCACTAAGTTACACAGACTGCCTCTGATCTCGAACTTGCGATCCTCCTGCCTCCACCTCCCGAGCCGCTGGGATTACAGGTGTGCGCTACCGCGCCTGGCTGTCACTTATTTCTTAGTTGCCTTTGGCCAATCCCTTGGTGTTTCTGAGCCCAGTGCTTTGCTCGTACAATGAGCGTGATGAGTGAGGCGAGGTTTTCTAAGGTTAGTGAAGGGGGATTTTTTTTTTTTTCTCAGTACTGAGTATTGCACTAGCCAAGGGCTATACCACTCAACTGTACCTTTAGGCCTTTTATGAATTTCTATTTTGAGGCATGGTCTTTCTAAGCTGTATAGGCTGTCCCTGGCCTCGAACTTGCAATCGTCTTTACTTAGCCTCCTGAGTCACTGGGATTACAGGCGTGAGGCACACAAACAGATTGAAAAGGGATATTTAAATCCCCTACCTTCTAGAAGTTCGATCCTTTCCATTCTCTGGTTGGCCTTCTGAGACACACCTGCCTCTTCGAATCGAGAACTTCAGCTACCCCAAGCCGATTCTTGGTTTCCTACTTCAGTTCATTTGCAGGTCCGCCTTCCACCACAGCCCTGGGGAGTCGCTATTGCAGCTCCTCTCTTCCCATCTCTTCTGTCTCCTTCACATCCCCATTACAGTGTTCTTCAGTGCAGGAGAGCAAAGCCAAAGCCCCCACCTCTCACCCAAACCTGAGGCTCCGCTGCTTCTCCAGCCTTCATGAACTGGGGACAAAGCTTCCCCCCAAAAAAACAAAGAGGTGCATGCCTGTAATCCCAGTGGCTCGGGAGGCAGGAAAATCGCAAGTTCGAGACCAGAGGCAGTCTGTGTAATTTAGCAAGACCCTGTCTCAAAAAGTAAAAGAATGGACTGGGGTGCAGCTCAGTGGTCCAGCACTTGCAGAGCATGCAGGTGCAAGGCCTTGAGTTCAACCCCCAGTACCGCAAAAAAAAAAAAAAAAAAAAAGAGGCAGACCCAAGTGTCTGAACCCAGCAAAGGCCCTTACCTCCCTGGCCTGATGCCTGCTCACACTGACACTTCACCCGCTTTGTGGCGCTCGTTTGAAACTGCGCAGGTCAGCACATGCCTCTGTCTTCTCCTCTTCTCTTCCCTCTTCTCCTCTCTTTTCTTCTCTTTTCACCTTTCTTTCTTCTTTCTTCCTTTCTTTTTCTTCTTTTTTACTTTTTTCGTTAGGAAGCAGGGTTTCATTCCTCAGTCCACGCTGTCCTGGCACTCGCAATCCTCCTTCCTCGGCCTCCTGAGTGCTAGGATTCTGAGCATGCACCGCCACGCCTGGTGGGGGCCCTCTGTTTTCTGAGACCTGGTGTCCAGCAGCACCCGTGAAGCAGTGTTTCCTCCTGGCGCGCAGGCTGAGGGACTTGTGCCTGGGCTGGGCATCTCACCTGCTTCCTCCATGCACTGTGCCATTGGCATGCTGCAGACAGCCTGGCCGAAGCGCCCTGGCACTGTCTGTTCTCTCTGGGTGGTCCTCCTGGGCTTCCAGAGGCAGTTGATTGAGCAGGGCAGAAGTAGCACCTGATGAGCCCAGACTGGTTGAGTTGAGTGGATGAGGAAGGAGGGGCTACAAAGCCTAGGGTTCTGTACTTGGATGATGGACCCCAATTACACCCAGGATGCATTTCCAGAGAACTCGCCTAGATGGTCCTTGCCTTGCCACGGGGCTTAAACATGGCCTGGCATTGTACCAGATTCAGGTGTTGTTGTTGTTGTTGGGTGCCATCGAGTCAGTATCCGACTCATAGTGACCCTATGTACAACAGGTGAAACACTTTATCAATGCTTCTCTGCTATTCATAGGGTTTTCAATGACAGATTGATTTTGGGTTGTGGGTTGTTGGGTCGTTCTCCCAAGCCTACAGCACCTGGTGTTCCAAGGCGGTCTCCCATCCAAGGACTAACCAGGCCCAGTCCTGCTTAGCTTCCAAGATCTGACGGGATCAGATGCTACAGGGCTGTGGCTGCAGGTACCAGATTCAGGTACAGCTGCCTTAGTCCGCAAAATAACAGACTGGATGGCTTATAAACAACAGAAACTTATTTCTCACAATTAAAGAAGCTGGGAGTGTGAGACTGGGCTGTAGCGTGGCTGGGTGCTGGTGAGGGCACTCTTCTAGGTGCAGACTGCCAACGTGCGGCTGAGGGTTCACATCCTCACGTGGTACAGAAGCACTGGCTCTCTGGACTCCTTCTAAAGGCACCAATCTTGTTCATGAAAGCTCTATCCACATGACCTAATCACCTGCCAAAAGTCACCTCCAGATCCCATCGCATTAGGATTAGGCCTTCAACACATGAATTTTGAGGGCTGCAAAAATTCTGTCCAATAGCCTCAGCCCAAAAGAGCTCTGAGACATGTGGAGGAGCTTAGGCCAGAAGCCTAGACATTCTATTTCTTGAACAGGAGGACTTCTTTGAAATTCACCTTTTCGTTGTTCTAAAGGTACTAGCGGGAACTGGGGTTTAGCTCACTTGGTAGAGCACTGCTCTGCAGTCTCTGAGGTCCCGAGTTCTATTCCCAGCACCGCAAAATGGGAGAAGGACATGGCAACCCACCCCCAAGGCAATCCCGAAACAGTCAGCCATTGAAAACCCTATGAGGGTCGCTATGAGTCGGACTCGACTCGACGGCACCTAACAACAACAACAACAAAGGTACTAGCATTTGCTAAAAAGAGCATCTCCTTGGATTAAATATTAGCTAGTCTAAAATTTTGTTGTAATATTGACAGAAAATTCCTTCATAATTACTCTGTCCTCAGGCATAGATCTGGGTAATCAGCACATTAGCATTGCATCCAGAAATCTAAGGAGCAGCTACCTACTTCGCTCCAGGCACTTAGGTTAAAACGTCATACCAGTGCCTGCTGTTTTGAACACTCCACACGCCTTGGGGAAGCCACATGACCCTCACAGCTGCTTGCTCCAGCTCCCCAGCCACAACTGTTTCAAATAGCTTGTGCTGGCTTCCCCTCCAGCCTACAATCTGAAACCATTTCCACCCAGGCCATGGTGGGGAGGGCCTTCCTCTGGTGGCCTAGCAGAGGGAATGTTGTGACTGGTGCAAAAGGGACAATGGCATGATTGATAAAAACACCAAATTTCATTTGCAGGAAGGTTTGCTGTGATTGGTGCCAACACCCCTTTTCTGGCTATATAAGTAGGGTGCTCAGCTCACTTGGTTGGTGAGCTGGCGGACACCCTCCCGTGTTGCCTCCCTTCGTGTTAAATTAGGCCCAATAAAAGGTGTCTCCTGAATGGTCTTTTCTTGCTTACTTTCCGTAGAATAGGCTAAGCTGATAACATGAAGAAAGAAGTGATGTCAGTGGCAGCGGTGGTGACAGGGAAGAGCAGGCAGCAGGCGAAGCCACAGAAGCAGTGGAACCAGAGCACCACCTGCAGTCTTGATAGTGGCAGAGGTGGAGCCATGGGAATCGCCAGCAAACTTGATAGGAGTAGAGGCGGCGCAGTGAGAGTAGCAGCAGAGCAGCAGCAGTGGTGGCAACAGCCATGACATCAGCAATAATAGCGACAGAAGCAGCAGCTGCTGAAATAGCAGCAATGGCTTTAAGAGCCATTAGACACACTAGGCCCAGGAGCCGTAACACTGGCTGCTGTAAAGGGCTGGGGAATCACAACACCCTAGGCTCAGGAGCTATAACGCAAGTAATATCAAGGGCTGGGGAAGCCTGATTCCTAGTCCTACACAAGAGAGAGAACACATGTAGAGCTAAAGGTCCCAGTACCTGAGGCCTGCTTGAGAGCTATAACGCCAGCTGCCGCTGCTCCCACTTGTTTGCTACTGCTGCTGCTTGCTGTCAAATGCTAAGGGATACAAAAGCTGTCTAAGACCAGGGCTGGAAGAGCTTGTCCTTGCCTACCTATGATTTCTCTTTGGATAGATTGAAAGGACCCCAGCCAGCTGATTTGTAAAACAAACAGGAGATAAGAAAGTAAAGAAAAGCTTATTACTTGCAGCAAGTAAGAAGATCACTGGGGATGATCTCCAAAGCAATTTCTCCCCAAATGAAGAAAGCAAGGGGCTTTTATTGGGGAATTCGTGTACAAAAGGCTAATCATTACATGTTCAGGCAGGCACATTCCTAAACATGCTCAGTTCAAGGTCATGCTTCATACATCATTCGTTCCAAACATGGTGGGCAGGACCACCTCTGGGTGGAGAATTTAGTATTATCGTCAGCAAAGTTTACTCCAGGTCACCTAAAATGGGTAGGTCAGAATGACTTTTCAGCTTTGGCTGGTGCCTTACAAGTTTCTCTGGAGAGCCACATCTGAAGTAAACACACAACAAAAACTTTGAAGCACATTAACAGTCATTTAAAGGAGCACCAGCCTCCCACCCTGATCCCAATGCCTGCCTAGCTGCCAACAATTGCAGGAAATGTCATTTCCTTCACCTTGCCAATAGCAGCATTTTAAAACCACAGCTGTGTGATTTTAACTCTCAGCATCTAGAATCTATAGTCTTCAGTATGTTTCTTATTTTAAAATCTTGGTTGTTGTTTTTTGTTTTGTTTTGTTTTGTTTTTGGTGGTACTGGAGTTGAACCCAGGGCCTTATGCTTGCAAACTTTGCAAGTGCTGTACCACTAAGCTGCACTCCCAGCCCTTTTTTTTTTTTTTTTTTTTTTTGAGACAATGTCTTACAAAATTACACAGACTGCCTCTGGTCTCGAATTTGGGATCCTCCTGCCTCTGCTTCCTGAGTCACTGGGATTACAGATGTGGGCCACCGCGCCTGCCTGGTTCTTTTCTTCTCATCCCTAGGTTTTGATAATATTTGTATCCAACTTCTTTCTTCTTTTTAAGTAGATTACTTTGGCTGGCAATTTCATGGGCGCTGAGTCAGCTACTGAGGGAGTGCAGACCCTGGAGGGTTTCTGAAAGAAACTCTATCTTACTCTGGGATTATCTCATTATTAATGAAATTAATTATAGACATATAGACATTTATGTGATGAGTCTTTCATAACTTTCCTATTAATTTGTAAAAGTTCTGTGTTTTGGATAATGACTTTTTTCCATATATGTGTTATAATATAGTATTTATATTTTCCTGGGATTTCATTTATGAAAAATTATGCTTTTTTTCTTTTTAAAAAATGATGACCTTTATTATGAAATAGTCTAAAATGTACAAGAAGTTGCAGAATAGCACATAGTTCCTGTACCTTTCCCCCACCTGACCTCAATGTTACATCACCATGGTACATTGTCAAAATCAGGAAACTGACGTTGGTACAAAACTATTAACTAAATGACAAATGTCTTCCTTCTCTAAATTTTGTATTTCGGAATAATTTTAGATCTTCAGAAAACTTGCAGAGATTTTATTGGAGAGCCCCTCATTTAACTCCCCTTAATGTTGACATGGGTTGGGTTTAGCTCAGTTGGTAGAAGACTACTCCACACTCTCTGAGGACCCAGGTTGATCCCTAGCACCACAAAAACAAGAGAAGGATGTGGCAATCCATTCCTGAAGCAATTCTGAAATAATTAGACATTAAAAATCCTATGAGGGTCGCTATGAGTCAGACCCTACTCAATGGTTCCTACCAACAACAACGTTGACATCTCACATCTATGAAAACTAAAAACTTAACATTGGTACCAAACTGTTGTGTTACCTACAGACTTTACTCAGATTCCACTAGATTTGTTTTGTTTTGTTTTTGGCAGTACTAAGGAACTGAACCCATGGCCTTTGTATACTTTTTTTTTTTTTTTTTTTTTTTTTGTACTGGGGGTTTAACCCAGGGCCTTGCACTTGCATGCTCTGCAAGTTCTGGACCACTGAGCTGCACCCCCAGCCCATTTTTTTTACTTTTTTAGAGACAGGGTCTCGCTAAATTATGCAGACTGCCTCTGGTCTTGAACTTGCGATCCTCCCGCCTCCACCTCCCAAGCCCCTGGGATTACAGGTGTGCACCACTGTGCCTGGCAGGCCTTTGCATACTTTTTGCACACGCACTACCACTGAGCTGCACCCCCACCCTCCTTTTAATTTTAATCTCGAGACAGGGTCTCACTAAATTATGCAGTCTGCCTCTGGCCTTGAACCTGTGATCCTCTTGCCTCTTCCTCCCAAGTTGCTGGGATATAGGCATGAGCAACGGTGCCTGGATGCCACTAGATTTTTCACTGATGTCCCGTCTCTGCCCAGGATCCAATCCAGCAACCCACATTGTACCTGGCATTTTCTTTTAGTGCAAATATTAATCCACCTACATTTTATTTTGAGTACAGCCTTAGCCAAATCCAACAGGTCTCAATAAATAGTGATCTCATTTTTGTATTTTTTCTAAATAGTCTGAATTTTTGGCTTTGATTTATTTACCTCATTACCTTGATCCAGGTTAATAGAATGTTAAAAGTTTTCATCTCTGTTGTTTGATTTTCATTTCAATATGAAAATGTAGTACATATGTTTTCTTTTTTTCCTGACTTTTTAGAAATAGGCAAATAGGGGATGATATAATTAACACCACTTTATCCTCCTCTCTTGGAAGAAGGACCGAGCAACCCATTCCCAAAAATCAATCGCCATTGAAAACACTATGAATAGCAGAGAAGCATTGACAATAGTGTTGCCCCTGTTGTATGTAAGGTCACTATGAGTCAGACACTGACTCGACCGCACCTAACAACAACAACAACATCCTCCTCTCAGATTTTATAATTGTTAACGTTTTTTAAATGTTAACGTACGGCTCATCTTTGAAAATGAAAATATACCATGAACCTTTTTTTTGCAGTACTGGGGGTTTGAACCCAGGTCCTCACACTTGCGTGCTTTGCAAGTGCTGTACCACTGAGCTGCACCCCCAAGTCCGTTTTTTTTACTTTTTATTTTGAGACAGGGTCTCACCAATTTGTGCAGACTACCTCTAATCTCCAACTTGGCAATCCTCCTGCCTCTGCCTCCTGAATTGCTGGGATTACAGGCATGGGCCACCACACTCGGCCTCTTTTAGTCTCTTAACCACATTCTGTGTTCCTCCCACTCTTCCCCACCCCACTACCCATTCCCTTACCTTTCCCAGAAGCAACACGACCCTGAATTTGATATATATAAATATATATATATGTGTGTGTATATATATATATATATATATATATATATATATATATATGTGTGTGTGTGTGTGTGTGTGTATATATATATATTTCTAAGCTTTTTTGTTTGGTTGTTTTTGTTTTTGTTTTTGTTTTTGTTTTGCAGTACTGGGGGTTGAACCCAGGGCCTTGTGCTTGCATGCTCTGCAAGTGCTGGACCACTGAGCTGCACCCCAGCCCATTTTTTCACTTTTTTGAGACAGGGTCTCGCTAAATTACGCAGACTGCCTGTGGTCTCGAACTTGTGATCCTCCCGCCTCCGCTTCCCGAGCCACTGGGATTACAGGCGTGCACCACTGTGCCCGGCAGTTGGTTTTGGTTTTTTGAGACAAGTCTTCACTTCATAGCCCAGGCTAGCCTCGAACTCACTTTATAGCCCAGGCTCGTCTTGCACTTCACAGTCCTCATGCCTCAGCCTCCCATGGGCTGGGATTATTCGGATGCACCACCATGCCCGGCTGTCTAGGTTTTGTTTTATAATTTTACATCCACGTGTGAATCCATGAACAATACAAAGTATTGTTCTGTAAATATTTTCTGTACACCTGAAATTTTGTTGGTCATTTTATAGGTAGACATCAGTTAGGTTAAGATTGTCCAGTAAAGTTTGCTTACTTTGTCAGTCATTGAAAGAAGTGAGTTAAAATCTTTTACTTTGTTTATAAATTTGTCTATTTTCTCTTTGAGTTCTGTAAATTTTTGAGGTTCATATAAGGTGTCTACAACTTTAGAACTGATTTATCTTCCTGAAGGGCCAATTTATTTATCATTTTGAAATATCTAACAATACTTCCTGACTACTTTGTTTGATATTAATACACTGTATCCACCAACCAGATTTTATAATTTTTAAATGTGTATATATTAGATTATCTTTTCCTTGCACATGCTCTGTCGATGAGCTACATTCCCGGCAGAGAAACACTAACAATAGTGTTTCCCCTGTTATACAGAGGGTCGCTATGAGTTAGATACCGACTCCACGGCACCTAACAACAACAACAACAACAACAATGGGTTGACAATGTAGAGTTTGGAGTAAAACTGATACTCGTCTCTGCTACATATCACACACCACGCTGGTGAACAAGGTTGAAAAAAATTCAGGAGAAGATCGGAATCCTCAGACGTGGGCCATGGAAATGGAGGGGTCCTAGTTTTAGTCCCTCTGGGGCTGGAAAGGCCTGGACTGATGCCCTCCCCCTGCCGTGCCCTGCCTAGAGGCCTGGTGCCTACTTCACCTCACTGAGCTTCACTTCCCACATCTGTACACGGGGCCAGTGACACTCATAGTATGTCCTGGGGCTGACATGAGAGGCTGCGTGGCAGACACTGCAGTGCCCTGCAGGTCTCCATCCGAAGTTAGTGGTGGCCATTAGGAGAGTGAGTGTTTTGTCCTTTGGGTCTCCAAGGCCCTGTATGGTGGGAAGTGTTGCCTTCTCCGAAGGTACCCAACAGGCCAGCCCGAGGCTCATCTCTGCAGGGCCCCTGCAGAGGACAGCAGTGCCGGAGAGATGGCGAGGTGACATTTTGGGCCTGGACCAGGGCCCTCTTCACAAACCTGGAGAATCACATTTGGGGTGGGCTGACATGACCCAAGGTGCCGGGCAGCATGGCTGCACGTGGACACTTGGACAGCAGCGTAGAATGAGCGTGGACAAAGGCGCGATCCTGGGATCCACACTCACCGCAGGCCTGAGACCCCAGCGGCACCTGTCCCATCTCACAGCACAAGTCCAGCCCTTCCTAGGCCTGCGGGGCTGCACCTGGTCCCCAGCCCCTCTCTTAGGCCCTTCCCCTTGCCCACCTCTCCAGCTACCGTGGCCTCCTTGCTGGCCTGGGCCTCCGGCACAGGGTCTCCTCGGGGCTCTTGCCTGCAATGTCATTCCTCACCACCTTCAAGGCGCCATTTCTTGGCAAGGCCTCCTGTCATCACCATGCGTCCAGACACAACACAGAAATAATAAATAGCTGGGCACGGTGGCACACGCCTGCAATCCCCGCGACTCAGGAGGCAGAGGCAGGAGGATCACAAATTCAAGGCCAGAGGCAGGCTTGTGTAACTTAGCAAGACTCTCAAGATAAAAAGTAAAAAAAATGGCTTGGGGTACAGCCTAGTGGTAGAGCACTGGCAAAAGGATGTCTGAGGCTATGGGGTCAACCCTCCAGGACCACAAAAAAGGAAAAAGAAAAAATCATCAATTAATTAATTTAATAAAATGGCTCCCCAACTCCCTGTCTGGCGGGGTGTTTTTTAATCCTGTGCCACACAAATCACCTCCCAAAACACTGTGCCACAGATGTCTTCGTGTTTCCACATTTCCTCACCCCACAGAATGTCAGGTGGCCCGGCCAGGCACAGTGGTGCACACCTGTAATCCCAGCAACTCAGGAGGCAGAGGCAGGAGGATCGCAAGTTCCAGACCAGAGGCAGTCTGTGTAAATTCAACCCCCAGTACTGCTAAAAAAGAAACAACAATAACAACAAAAAAAAGAATGTCAGGTGGCCTTTTCCTCCGTTCTGTCTGCTCTTATATGCCCAGCATCGAATGCAACCCAGGCACGTGGTGGCCATTTGTTAGCCACACCCACAGCGGGAGGAGATGCAACAGGCAGCTGTGGGAACTGTAGTTCTTGCTCACGAGGACTTCCAGGTATCTGGGAGACAACTGCCCTTTAGCTGTATTTCTCTCTTCTTTTTTATGTGCTGGGGGTGGAGCCCAGGCCCTTGGACACATAAGCCCTCCACCTCAGAGCTTCATCCTCAGCCCTCTCTCCTGTTAATTTGTTTATGTTGTCATGGGCAACACTTGTTTTTGCCTGCCTGGTGTGCGATTCCCCGTCTGCAGTTAACAACTCCCTCCATCTGTTTTGGGGGACTGCCCCCCATTCCTTTTGCCCCACACTGACCAGAGTGACTGGTGGAAATGAGAAGCCCACCTTCTGCTTCTGATCATGAGAACCCTACCCTCTGCTTCCGATCCTGCCGCACGTCCTGGCAGTGTGGCAGGCGCCCGGTGGTGGCAATGCTGGTGATGGGGCTGAAGCAGAGAGTTAGGAGGTGCAACCAGGGTCCACCAAGGTTCACCCTGGTTCCTCGTGCTGTCCTGAGCCAGGTCCTCCCGTTTTCCTTTCACTTCCTGTCTCCCTTTCCTGAAGTCTTCGTCTGCTCGGGCAGTGGGAGTTCTGGACACCCAGAGCCCTGAGACCCACAGAAGCAGGCACCCCCCTTTCCCACAATGCTCCCAGGACGCCCCACTCCCGGCAAGTAATCCTCTGCCATGGGCCTGCAGTCCCCTCTAGGGAGCTCCAGGCCCTGCCGGCCTTGCTGGGGCTCAGTGTTCGGTGGCTGAGATAGTTCATTCTGCTCTCTCTGCCACCTCCAATGCCAACCCCAGCCATCGCCTTCCTCAGGCTCAGCTGGGCACTGGCCAGGCAGTGCCCACTCCTCACACAGAGCAGCTCTTTCCTCCCTCGGACTCTGCTCCAAGCATCCACACGGTGTCATCCATGGTTCCAGGGCCTCAGATTAGGACGTCAGTTCCAAGCGAGGAGGAAGAGGGCGGGTTTGTGCTTCAGGCTGTGGCTGACACCCAGCTATTGGGAATCCAGTCGGATTTTTTCCCCCTGAGGCTCCTAACCCCCGGCCTTTCATCTGCATTTCTGTCGAGTGACAAGTGACGTGTTTTAAGGTTTTTGTCAAAGGAAAATAAGGATCTGTCTCCTCGGGTTACACCACTGATAAATCCAGTGACTCAGCGCCCTGGGGTCCTGGCCAGCTGTCAGAGCGGATGACAGAGGGAGGAGGGGGCGACTGGCAGCCTGGAGCCAGGGCAGCGTGAGCAGATAGTGTCTGAGGACCCGCCCCTGCGCCTTTGGGAGGATCACCCCTGAGGTGGCTGCCCGGGCCAGGCTGCTATCCAGAAGGGCCAAGGACAACGGCCATCTTGGCTGCGGGTGCACAGTCCAGCAAGGCCGTGGGCCTCGGCATGGCGCCCCTGAACCCTCCCAGAGACGCTCCTGGACAGGCTCTGGGAAACGTTTCCCCCTCATCGCCCTGCTGGAGCCCTCGGTGGCACAGCGAAGGTCCTGAGAAGTCCTGCGGGAAGGGTACCTGGGTGGCTTCATTGGATTGGACTAAAATTGGAACAGGTGGCCTGTCCCTTGGCCCCTCTCCCAGGCCCCAGGCCCGCCCCCTGGACCTCCCTCTGGATCTTGCTCTCCAGCTGCAGAAGGAAGGCAAAGAAAACTTCTTTCCCTCCCCATCAAGTTCCAATGCTGCTCTTGCTGCTCTCTCCAGGAAGAGGAGGAACCGTACAGGCCCAGCTTCCTTTTACCAGCACCATGGGTCCATTAAGAGAGAAGAAAGCATTTGGACCAAGGCAGGTATGTAATGGATCCTTTATTCTGCCAAAAGCCCCAACTCCGCCTCTGGGACCCTCAGTGAATCCATCTATCAATGGGCAACGGTTAAGGTGATGATGTTGTTCTTGTTAGGTGCCATCTAGTCGTGCCTGATTCATAACGACCCTCATAGGGTTTTCGATGGCTGATTGTTTTGAGAGTGCATTGGGAGTGGATTGCCACGTCCTTCATCACGATAGCTGACATTTATTGAGCAGCCTCTGCGTGCAACATTTGCCAAGCAGTGTTTGCCCCACAGTCGAGGTCACTGACCATTCTCATCTTTAAGCAACTGCAGAGCATGTGCTCGGTGCACCACAGATGGAACGGAATGACATGGTGCATTTTAGCAAATAGACTCTAAGATCTTATCACCCATTTCCTACAACCTTCAGCCCAGTGCCCTGCACATAGTTGTTAGGTGCCGTCAAGTTAGATCTGACTCATAGTGACCCTAAGTATAGCAGGAAGAAACACTACTCAACACTGCAGCAAGCCCATGATCTTTTTATGTTTGGGCCCATTGTTGCAGCCACTGTGTTTCTACTCATTTTGAGTCATGCCGCATCAGCAAAAAGGAGATCACAGGGGCTCTACTCCATTCCTATCTTTAAAATCAACTCTACTTTCGGGAGGCAACTCTTCCCCATTTGTGTCTTGGATGCCTTCCAGCCTGAGGGGCTCATTTTCCAGCACTATATTTGACAGTGCTTTTCTGCTATCGGTAGTGTTTTTACAGTCTAATCATGTCAGGGCCTGCAGCCATACCACCCTGGCACCTGATCTTGACAGATCTCAGAAGCTAAGCAGGATCGGGCCTGGTTAATCCTTGGATAGGAAACCACCTGGGAATATCAGGTGCCGTAGGCCTGGGAGAAGGATCCGGCAGTCCACTCCCAGAACAATCAGCCATCAAAAACCCTATGAATAGCAGAGAAGCACTGACAGCAGTGCTGGGCATGGCACAGTGTCAAGGAACGTTTCTTCTGCTATACATAGGGTTGCCATGAGTCAGACCTGACTCCGTGGTACCTAACAACAACAATTATTATTTCAAGAGTGGACTACCATGTCCTTTACCCTAGTCTGTCTTAGTCGGAAGCTCAGCTGAAACCAGTCCACCACGGGTGGCCCTGCTGGTATCTGAGATACCTTTAGCATAGCTTTCAGCATCACAGCAACACTCAAGCCCCCCACAGCACGACAAGCTGATAGACACATAAGGGATGCACGTGGTAGAACCTAATAAGTGCTAAACTAGTTAATTGGCCTTAAAGGAACAAGCCAATGATGGCCTGAGGTAGGGCGGTGAGGGTCATCAGTCTCTGCTACGGTTTAGATATGAAGTCCCTCCCAAAGCTCATGTGTTGAAGGCTTGTCGCCCACAGGTGGCGCTGTTGAGGGATGGTTGGATCACTGGGCTCCAAGCTCACCCATAGATTAACCCATTGAGGATTCCTAGGTAACGGCTGTGAGCAGGGGGCCTACCTGGAAGAGGTGACTCACTTTGAAGGTTGCGTCTTTTCCCCAGGACCCTTCCCCTCTCCGCCTCTCCGCTCCCCGTCCTCCAGGATGTGGCGGCTCTGCTCCACTGCTCCCTCTACTCCGCCCTGTCCGATGCCTGGCACCTGATCTTGACAGATCTCAGAAGCTAAGCAGGATCGGGCCTGGTTAATCCAGAGATCACGATGCTCTGCCTCACCCCAGGCTCAGAAACCAAGGGACCACGAGCTGACATAAAGCTTCTCCCGGATATACCAAAAGCTTACCAGAGCCAAACGGTACTCTGCATCCCAGCACCGGTCAGCTGCACAGCCGCTGCAGCCCCTCAATTAACAGGCCGAAGGCATCCCCAGCCCCTGGCTCAGGCTGAGTGGAGCGCAGCCCCGGGAGGCTGTACCACGAGTCGCCACCAGGGGGCGCCCTCTGCACGGAGGGTCATTCCCAAAGCTCCCACACTGCCCTTCAGGACTGGGATGAAACCTTCCCACTGCTGTCTAGGAAGGGGGAGAAATGGGATCTAAAGGAGAGCTGGGGGAGGAAGCTCAGCCCGTGCACGTGTTCATTACATAGGCGGCGTGGGGACACGTGTTGTTCTGAGGAGCTGGGGATCTAACCCAGGGCCTTGCACATGCTGGGCAAGCGCTCTGCCACTGAGCTGCATCGCCAGCCCTGGGGCACGTTTGTATTACAAAGGACCTGCTTAGTCCTCATCACTGTCAGGCACTGATATGGCCCGGCACAGGGACCTGAGCAGACCTATGCGGATTCCTCTCCTCTCTGCCAGCTGGTGGGGCCCTGAGTCTGCCAGGACTCATCTGACAGCCACCTCGCTGTGACATTGGCCTGAGTCCTGGTTGAAACCAGGCTACCTCCTCCTGGTGTGTGGCCATACCAGTCCAGGGCTCCTATTGCATTCAGAGCCAGAAAGTATAATACAGCCCAACTCTGCCTAATGAAGTCCTTCCTGTCTGTCCCCAAACAGTGGCGCCATGAGGTGGGTCCTCAAAAGACATCCACGGAAGTGACACCCCCGCCCCTTTAGCTGATTGTGAGGTGTCATTTAGCTAAGTTGGTAGAGCACTGCTCTGCAGTCTCTGAGGTCCCGAGTTCGATTCCCAGCACTGCAAAACTGGGAGAAGGATGGGGCAATCCACTCCCGAGGCAATCGTGAAACAGCCATTAAAAACCCTATGAGAGTTGCAATGAGTCAGACAGGAATCGACAGCACCTAACAGCAATAAGTTGTCAAATGAATTTCCAAACTTTTCCCATGAGCTCCAGCCAATAGTTACTTTGTTGCCATTAATTCTCTGGAAAAATGTCTTTCCAGTTTTAAGTAGTCACATTTTACAAATACATTTTCAGCTTCGAGAGTTGGTTATGGTGCTGGACACCACACTGAGGTTTGGCGTGTGCAACCACAGTTAATTTTATTCACTTCTGGCAACAGCACAGGGAGGTGGGCTTTTTAATCTCCATTTGAAAGACTAGGAAACTGGGGCACAGTGAGATTAAACGGTCAGTCCATAGCTACACGGATGGTACAGATCGGACTCAAATCCGAGTGCCTCCATTTCCATGTGCTGGCATGAGGTAAGAGAGCCCCTTTCTGCACCAGCCAGGACACATGTTGCCTGGCTCTGGATGTCTCTCTGCTTTGGAAGCGCCCCTGCCTGCGGAGGTGGCTTTGTGGGCTGGATGCCCATGCTTGTCCATGGAGACGCAGTGGCCCTTATACACACTTCTCAAATGTTATTCATTGAGACAACACACAGTAACTGTGGCCAAGCATTGTTCTGGGTGCTGGGTTATAATGGGAGACACACAGACAAAAATTCAGCCCCTGGGGGCTCACATTGCAGCAGCAAGAAAATAAATAAATAATAAATACAGTGAATATGTGCATTCATTGGTAGACGAAACTGCTAAGTACTCTGAATTGTACGTTAGAATAAAATAGAGCAAGGAAGGGACTCTGAAGCAGAGGGGCATAGGAAGGAGGTTTCACTTAAAATAGGCCTCCCTACAAAGATGAAATATGAACAGAGGCCAAGGGAGGTAAGAGATGTGAATGGGCATGAGCTGAAATTCTGGAAGAGTGACACAGATGTAGGCAGTGCAAAGGCCCTGAGGTACATGGATGGGGAAGGGCAGGGAGAGAGGAACAAAAGAAGCAGACAAAGATGGACAAGATCATAGTAGAAACAGGGAGCTCACTTGAAAGGATCTTAGAAGTCATTCTAAGGGCTTTTGATTTTAACCCTGAAGGAAGTGGGGATCAGCTGCTGTCTTTGAAAAAAGAAGGAACATAATGGAACTTCTTATTTTAACTCTAGCTGCTGGGTTGACAGCAGACTGTGGCAGGGCAAGGGTTGGACCAGGGAAGCTTTTGCAGTAATCCAGGTGAGATGAGATGGTCGCAATGGCCACGGGCAGAAGAGACGGGATCCTGGAGACTGGGCTCTGGAGGCAGAAGGAAGGTAGTTGCCAATGGTGGGAAGGCAGGGATGGGAGAGTGAGAGTCAGGGGTAACACCAGGGGTTTGGTGTAAAAGAATTTAGAGTGACAGTGTTGCATTAAGCAGCAGTCAACTGGCTGGGCGCCAGGGGACCACACCTATGAGGTGGGAGGATCGCCAGTTCCAAGCTAGCCTGGGCTTACATGGCGAGACAAGAAAAGAAAAAAGAAAAGAAGAGACGAGAAAAGAAAGGAAAAAAACATACAGCTGTCCTTTTCTCTGGTTTCCTCAAGACCTTGAGGGACCTCTGCCCAGTGGTCTGGGTGCCATTTCTGTGCCAGACACTCCACATTTAGTAAGAGGGGGGCGGGCAAAGAATAAGCCAGCGTAACAAATTTATTTACTATAGAGCAAGATATGAGAACGAGTACTTCTTTTTGGTTTCAGGAAGAAAAATACACAATTTTATGCTGAAATAACTTCAGAGCTACGGAAGAGTTGCAAAGAGCCCCCCCCTCCCTTCCTGTAGGTGGGCTGTGTAACCACAGCACAGGGGTCGAAAAGGAGGGATTCACTTTCGCACAGTTGTTGTTGTTGTTGTTAGGTGCCGTTGAGTCGAGTCCGACTCATAGCAACCCTCATAGGGTTTTCCATGGCTGACTGTTTCGGGATTTCCTTGGGAGTAGATTGCCAGGCCCTTCTCCCATTTTTGCGGTGCTGGGGATTGAACTCGAGACCTCAGAGACTGCAATGCAATGCTCTACCTTCTGAGCTAAATCCCAGCCCTTCGCACAGTACTACTCTCTAATTTACAAACTCTATTTGGACTTCCTCAGTTTCCCCCTGCTGTCCTTTTTCTGGACCAAGTCTCACATATTTTGTCATGTCTCCTTCATTTCTAATCTGTGATGGTTGGTCAGCCTTCCTGTGGTATTAAGTGAAAATTTCATCATTTGAGAGACCCTGAGTTAAACCCCAGCATCAAAAGAGCATCAAAAAAGAAAGAAAAATAAAAATGACGGAAGGCTGTTGTGTCAGACTAGGCTCTTACCCTGGGCCCCAACCGACAAGGCCAAAAATTAAAATGGAGTCATTCATGCTCAAGTCCACATTGCCGCGCTGAAACAAAGCTGTGTGTCTGACCTTCTGAGAAATCAGGATCGCAGAGGTAACAGCCAAGTTTCCCAAACAAGCCACTTTAAACAGGCATAATAGTGAAATGCCCTTAATTTTAGTCCTTTCACAAAAAAAGGGGAAAAAAGGAAACTGAAGTAACCTGATGTCAGCCATTCTGTTATTTTTCTATTATTTTGCCTCCTCCCTGCCTCACAAGGAGAGTAACTTGGAGAAATCCAATCTGCTTTTTGTCCCCTGTTTCTGCTTTCCTTAGCTCTTCTCTGTCTATAACACCATCCTCATGACTGGGCTCTCCAGACACTGACTTTATTTATTTATTTTTATTTTTTTATTTATTTATTTTTTGCAGTACTGGGGGTTGAACCCAGGACCTTGTGCTTGCATGCTCTGTAAGTGTGGGACCACTGAGCTGCATTCCCAGCCCTTTTTTTTTTTTTTTTTTACTTTTTGAGACAGGGTCTCGCTAAGTTACGTAGACTGCCTCTGGTCTCGAACTTGCAATCCTCCTGTCTTCGCCTCCCGAGCCACTGGGATTACAGGCGTGCACCACTGCGCCCGGCCACACTGACTTCATTTTATGGAAGGAAATGTTGTCTGATTCTAGAATGGAAAATAAAGCCAATTAGGATCATTAAGCTAAATTGCTATAATTTGCCTGCTGATAGTGGGAATTGCTTAGCATCTCTCATTCCTTTGGCCCCTTTGCAGGGAATCTGCCCAGATCTGGCAACAGCTAGGGCAGGGGTGGGGTGGAGGCTCAGGCCCCCCTCCAGGAAGCCACATCAAGGGAGACATCCTGAGTCTGGGTCCCTGGCCTTGGCCACTACACTGAGTCCCCGCTTACTGTAGCTCTTTGACTTGGGAACTGCCACCCCCTGGTCAGCAAGGCCAGGCCCAGTCAACAGAGCTGAGTCCGGGGCAGGTGGACAACAGCCCCTGGCGATGCCTGCTTCCCACCAGGGCCCAGGGAAAAGGGAAGGGGGGACCCTCCTGGGCTCCTTCAGGTCAATTATTGGCTCCACAGTTGGCTCCTGAGGAAACCAAGCAGGCAGCCGGCAGTGAGGATGGCCCTCAACCTGGCCAGCTCACCCCAGCAGCCTTCCAGAACCCTCTCTACCTCTCCTTCCTGGCGGGCAGCTGCAGCTCAGACCTGCCAGCCTGCCACCAAGCGCTGCATGGCCCGCCTCCACTCACCTCCTCTCCTGACTGGTGGGCCTGCCCTTGGCTCCTGTGAGTTTGAGATGCCCTTCTGAGGATTCTGTCTGACTAACTCGTCAGACAGTCCGCTCACCGTCTGATCACCAACGAAGCAACAACTGTCTCCTTGTGACCATGGAGACCACCAACACGGGTGTTTGCCCCTGGAAGGCAAAAGCGCCTGAGGCTTTTCCTTTCTCCCATCTCTGCCAGCGTCCCGAGGGCCGCAGGAGTCTGTGCCCCTCACCCGAGGGTCCCGAGTGAATGTGTTTAGTATGTGTGTGCGTGGCGGCGCCGCCTGTCCGAACATCCAGGCTGGACCGTGAGGCGCGCGCCCCACATAGAGTTGGTGCAGGGGAAGTGGACCCTGATGCCAGGCCAATGTGCTTGTCCTGGACTTGGGGTGAAATCTGTGTCACCTGCCTGCCACTGGGCTGCACTAGTTTGTCCACTCACTCTTGTCCCCAGTCAAAGGACATCTCTTGGAGAACATGTTGTTAAGTGCCATCGAGTCAAGTTCGATTCATAGCAACCCTACGTACAGCAGATCGAAACACTTGCCAATTCTGTGCCAGGCAAACGATCTTATTTATGTTTACCTATTGTTGCAGACACTGTGTCAATCCATCTGGTGGAGGGATTTCCTCTTTTGCGTTGACCTGCCACTCTCCCAAACATGATGTCCTTCTCCAGGGATTGTTCTTTCCTGACTACATGTCTGAAATATGTAAGACGCAGTCTGGCCATTCTTGCTTCCAAGGAACACTCTGGTTGCACTTCTTCTAGGACAGATCTGTTGGTTCTTTTGGTAGTCCATGGTATATTCAATAGACGTCTCCAGCACCAGATGAGAGTTATTAAAAGATAGCATACCATTTAGAAATAATTACAGAGAAGACTGAGGGACCTGGAGAACATAGTCACCATCAAAATCATCTCTGTCCCCAGTGCTTATTAGCACAGCATCTGAGACACAGAAGAAGGACAGATGCATACAGAATTACAGACCCTGTGTTCCCTAGACATCCGGTCCTTCCTCCGCGGGCTAAATACATTCCCCAGCCCAAGCTCAGCACTGGGCCTTCTGTGCTGGTGCTCAGCCGATTCGTGGGAAGTTGCTGATAGACTAATAAAAGAGGCAGATCAGGTCAAGGGAAGAGCGAATGCTTTCCGCCCTCTGCCTGCCCCCATGTTCTGAAACACACGACCTGTAGCCCGCAGAGCTTTGTAGCTAAGACTCGGTGGTGGTGTCTGGACTGTGGGGTCAGGAAGAGCCTGATTGCTCAGTTACCATGGCAACTAGGCCTTGCTCTCAGGGTAGCTGGCGTTCAGACTTAGAGATATAACAGAGAGCCGGCTGTAATGATGGTTCAGATGCCAGGCAATTTCACACTAAACCTTCCCCGGGCATGTGGATGCCAGGTTCTGCAAACTGGAAGACAGCTTGTGATCTTTTGGCAGGTGGAAGGTGCTGACCCAGTTCTGGTCTGGGAGAGAGGCTCCTCCTGGGACTGGAGCATAAGCTTTACAAGTGCCAACAAAGCCGTCTGTGCAGCTGTCTGCTGGTCTGCTAACGGGTGGCTCATCAGTGATGGTGGGCACAGCTGGGAGCCAGGATCCGCACCTCAGTTTAGGAAGGGCATCAAGAGAACATGGGCCCGGGAGCAAGACCATCTAAGGCTCCACTGAGGATTAGCTGTGTGGCTGTTGTCAGGTTCTTGGGCTCTCTGAGCCCCAGCATCCTTGTTGATCATATGTGGGACCACGAAATGGACCCTGTGAAGCTGCCAGGGGGCCGGTGTGGCCTCAATACCATAGCCCTCAGTGAAGGAAATTTCTTTTTCTTTTTCTTTTCTTTTTTTTTTTTTTTTTTTTTTTTCTGGTACTAAGGGTTGAACCCAGGGCCTCAAGCTTGCATGCTCTGCAAGTGCTGGACCTCTGAGCTGCACCCCCAGCCCATTTTTTTACTTTTTGAGACAGGGTCTCATTAAGTTACCCAGACTGCCTCTGGTCTCAAACTTGCGATCCTCCTGCCTCTGCCTCCCCAGCCACTGGGATTACAGGCATGCGCCACCAGGCCCGACTCCAGTGAAGGAAATTGCTGAAACACCTGTGGCAAGACCTCAGCCAGTCACTTCTGCTCAGGACCCCTTCTAGAGCATGAGCTACCCAAGGTTCCTGCCACCATGGACCCCATGCCCCCGTGTGATTGCAACCTGTGCATGCCGCACCCACGCCACATGCCCCACGTGTGCAGTGACACGGCATGGGGGCAGGAGAAGGCTTTCTTCAGTTTTAGATTTCGTTTCTCTCAGAACCCCAGATTCTTTCTAGAAATCAGGTTGCTCGTTCCCCTCTCTAGCAGCCAGCTAAACCGACACGGGACACTTAGAAAACAACACCAGCTCTTGTTTTTCTGCCCTCGCCATGCACGACAAACTCTTCAAATGTCCAGTGTCCTCACATTTGCCTCTCCTTTCTCTGCTTGGACACTCTCCTGCTCCTTTCTCTCCCTTTTTCCTTTCTGCGGTGCTGGAGATCGAACCCAGGGCCTTGAGCTTGTGAGCCAAGTGCTCTGCCACTGAGCCACAACCCCAGCCCTGCCCCTCTTTTTTTTTTTTTCAGTGCTGGGGGTTGAGCCCAGGGCCTCGGGCTTGCATGCTCTGCAAGTGCTGGACCACTGAGTTGTACCCTCAGCCCATTTTCTTACCTTTTTTTGAGACAGGGTCTCTCTAAGTTATGCAGACTGCCTCTGGTCTCGAACTTGCGATCCTCCTGCCTCCACCTCCTGAGCCACTGGGATTACAGGCGTGTGCCACCGTGCCTGGCTTAATTTCTGGTTCTTACAAAAAAAAAAAATTAAACATTAGGAAGGCTGATTTATTTACAAGAACCTTTTTACTATGGATTTCAAAACTCGATAATCTCACCTGGGGTCCCAAGAATGAAGGCAGAAATAAGTTACTAAAAATATCTTAGGAAGTTAATATTAACTTCCATTTCCCTCATGAATAAATCACAGCATCTGGGATTAATGGGTGAAACCAGCCAGGCAAGGTGGCCGGCACCTGTAGTCCCAGCTACTCGAGAGACAGGTGGGAGGCTTGCTCGAGAGGCTGAGGCAGAAGCCCAAGATCAGCCTGGGAAACACAACGAGAAAACAAACAAACCCCAAATCCACAGGACTACCAACAAAAGCAGGACTGACCACCTTTTTCTGTAAAGCGCCAGTTGGTAGGTATTTCCAGATTTTGAAGAACATACAATCTCTGAAGCAGCTACTCAACTCTACCACAATGGTGCAAAACCAGCCACAGATAATATACCAACAAACAGCACATGGCTGTATCCCAATAAAACCCTATTTACAAAAGCAGCTGGGCCTGATTTTGGCGTGGTGGCTGTACACTCCCACCCCTTGAACTAAAACACTTCTAGGTCCAGCTGCTTCCAGTCTCTTAAACATTCTATCTTAACTGTAACACAATAACACAGACTGGGCGGCTTAAATAACAGTTACTGTTTCTCACAGTTCTGGAGGCTGGGAAATCTAAGATGGAGATGGCAGCAGATCTGGGGTATGGTGAGGGGCCACCTCCTGGTTTGCAGAGAGCCTTTGCCCTGCTCCGTCCACACAGGGTGGAGACATGCATGGGAAGGCATCTTCTCCTTTCTCCTCTTTTTATTTTATTTATTTATTTATTTATTTAATCAGTTAGGGCTGGGATTTGGCTCAGTTGGTAGAACGCTGCTCTGCAGTCTCTGAGGTCCCAGTTCAATTCCCAGCACTGCAAAACTGGGAGAAGGGCCTGGCAATCCACTCCCAAGGCAATCCCAAAACAGTCAGCCATTGAAAACCCTATGAGGGTCGCTATGAGTCGACAGCGCCTAACAACAACAACAAATACCGGGTTGAACCCAGAGCCTTGCACATACTTTGCCAGTGCTCTACCACTGGGCTGCACGTCCAGCCCGTATTTTGTTATTTTATCTTGACATGGAGTCTCCCTAAACTACACAGGCTGCCTCTGGCCTCGAACCTGCAATCCTCCTGCCTCTGCCTCCTGAGTTACTGAGATTACAGGTGTGAGCCATCGTGCCCAGCCTCCTGTCTCCTCTACGAAGGACACTGATCCCATCCTGTGGGTTCCACTCTCATGATTTAATTGCTTCTGAAGTCCTCATCTCTTCACACCTCCCACTGGGGGGTTAGGTTTGAACATATGAATGAATTTGAGGGAAACACAACCATAAAATTTGGGGGAACATCGCACAGACCATGCATATGTTAAAGGAAGAAAGAAGCGTCCACTAAAAATTAATATAACATTGTATTTGTAGTAATAACACAGAGATCAAATAATGAGTGAAAAACAACAGCGTGGTTGCTCAAGCCTTGATCCCAACACTCAACAGGCTGAGGCAGGAGGATCACGAGTTCAGTGCCAGCCTGGGCTGCACAGCGATACCTCCCACCCAAACAAACTAAATCTTCAATTCCCTGGAAGCTGTCAGCTTTGTGAATCTGGAGGGCAGTCCCCACCAGAAGGGCTGCCTTGGCCTGGCCGGCCAGGAGGCCCCCCCCCTCCCGCCCCCCCCCACCCCCCCGGGACCTGACTCCCCTCCTCCATGCCCTTCTTTCCCTGTCACTCACTCTGCCAGCTGTCTCCCATGAGTGGAGTTGTGAGCGTTGTATTGATTTGCTCTATTGTCAGGCAGGGCACGAGATTACACAGAACCATGGGTGGTTTGTGGCAGAGAAAGGCCCAGGCAATCAACTAGAAATGATAGCTTTTTAGGGAATGTAGGAGAATGCATTTGTTTCTTTTTATCACTCAGACTTTATATGATTATCATTAAAGTAACTTCCACCAAAAATTACAATCACAAATTAAGAAACCTTTGTTTCTGAGAATACATGTGAGACTAAGCTTCTTTTTTTTTGCAGTACTGGGGGTTGAACCCATGGCCTCATGCTTGCATGTTCTGCAAGTGCTAGACCACTGAACTGCACCCTCAGCCCCATTTTTTTCCTTTTTTTTTTTTTTTTTTTTTTTTTTTTGCGGTACTGCGGGTTGAACTCAGGGCCTCGTGCTTGCATGCTTTGCAAGTGCTGGACCACTGAGCTGCACCTGAGCCCATTTTTTACTTTTTGAGAAAGGGTCTTGCTAAATTACGCAGACTGCCTCTGGTCTTGAACTTTTGATCCTCCTACCTCTGCCTCTTGAGCTGCTGGGACTACAGGCATGCACCACCACACTCAGCTCAGACTAAGCTTCTTATTAAGTTTATTCGTGTTTAACCCCCCCCCCCCCAATGAGGCAGAGTAGGGTGGTCTTGCTGACCTTACTATTCTGCAGGGCTGCACAGGTTCACAGACCTGAGCACAAATTCCACGTGGAACACGGTGAGGACAGGTAAGGCAGGGCCGCAGGAAGGAGCAGTCCCGGCAGAAGTGGCTCCGAGCAGTGCCCAAGCAGACCACATGGCCATCGACAGGTAGCCAGGGAGCTGCCGCTGGCTCCTCTAGGACTCTGCCTGCTGCAGCCACCACCTTCCCAGAGCTCCAGTGGTATGGCAGACAGAAGGAGCACGTGTGGGGACCTTTGACCAGAGTGATGGCTCCAGTCACCTCCGCCCACTGTCTCTGGCCAGAGATTCTCCCAGCAGCAGCCCCTGCCAAGGGGGCCAGAGCAGCCCTACAGTGTCTCCTGGAGGAAGGGTTTGGGGAACAGCTCGCAGGACTGTTAGCCATGGCGTTGTGGGTCCATCCTATTTCTCCAGCTTCACATGCATCTGTGACCAGAGCAGTTGAGAGAACAGAATCAGGAATGTGAGCATTGAGCCTGTGTGTGGCAGGGGCGCTGCGCTTGCAGGAAGGAGGAGAAATTCCCTGGAAAAAGAGGGTAAAAGATAGTGTGAGAGCGGGCCTAAGGGCACTTTAAAATCACTGGTTCCTTCAAAACCAGCCCTCAACAAAAGCTGATAAGGGCAGCTGTGTCATAAGATGGCTGTGCCTGCCGAAAGGCTGGATTAAGAAAAAGGTGGAGCTGGGCGCAATGGCACACACCTCTAATCCCAGTGGCTGGGGAAGCGGAGGTGGGAGGATCGCAAGTTTGAGACCAGAGGCAGTCTGCATAATTTAGCGAGACCCTGTCTCAAAAAGTTAAAAAAAGGGGAGGGGGGGCTGGGGGCGCAGCTCAGTGGTCCAGCACTTGCAAAGCATGCAGGTGCGAGGCCCTGGGTTCAACCCCCAGTACCGCAAAAAAAAAAAAAAAGAAAAAGGTGGTGTCACAAGATAATTTTGTAAAAGGTCAAATTCAGAATTCCTGTACAGGGCTGAGCTCTGGAAAATGGAAACTTACGTTGTACCCCTCACCCCTTTACCATAAAAAAGTTCCTGCTTCTGTCATTCTGCTTCCTCGCCCCTACCCTATAAAGCCCCTAACCACTGTGAGTCAGTTGCTGCTTTCTGAAAGTCCACTCCCGGGACTGAAAGTAGCCAGCCGGCAGGTCTAAATAAACCTTTCTGCTCCCGATCGTTTGTTTGTGTCTTGTAGTATTTTTCTGGGGTCGAGCCGCTGGGTACAGCAATAGGTTTAGAGCGAGGCCAGTACCCAAATCACTCCATGACTCAAACTTCTGGGTCGACAGCGTCAGAGGAACTAGCGAGGACTTAGCTAGCCCGCACTGCAAATGTCCCCAGGGGATGCAGCCTTGCTTTGAAGGAACAGCTTGGTGCCTGGAGCAGCCCTGGCTTGCAGGCTTACTTCCTGGTCAGGCACTCTCTTGTTCAGGGAGCAGCCTGACAACCCAACATGGAGGGTGACCAGCCCACTTAGTTGAAAAGCCCATGACCCAGGTGTAGCCTCAGTCATGGGTAAACAGAAACAGCGTGCCACCCTACCTATGCAGTAGATCCTTGTATTCAGGGCTCAGTGTCTATTCTGCTAGATTTTTCGTTTATGTGGGAATGGCTATTAGGTGCCATCGAGTCAAGTCTGACTCATAGCAACCCTCATAGGGTTTTCAATAGCTGACTGTTTCGGGATTGCCTTGGGAGTGGGTTGCCACGTCCTTCTCCTGTTTTTGCAGTCCTGGAAATGGAACTCGGGACCTCAGAGACTGCAGAGCAGCGCTCTACCAACTGAGCTAAATCCCAGCCCGTGGGAATGGCTAGCATAATGGGAAGATTATGAGGACCAGCCAGACCTGGCTTCGAGTGCCAGCTCTGCTACTGACTAGCTTCAAGACCTAAGGCACACTCCCTGCCCTTCTGAGCCTCCATTTTGCCATTTAATGAGCTAAGGTCTGCTGAGGGCAGGGAAGGCTGGGCAGCCTCCTAGGAAGCATCAGCCGCCCCCCCCCCCCCCAGTGGAGCTTCATTGCTTGGTGCAGGAGGGTGGCATTCCCAGGGATGGGTGATCCTGCCAGCCAGGGGGCTTGTCCAGAGTGCACAGGCATTAATCAGTAATCCCTGAGAGCAGGCTGGGACTTCAACTCCACTTAACAAGGCAACAAGCTACAAATTAGAGCCAGGAGACTCTTTTAATATTTAACTCTGGCTTTAACTGGAGGCCTCTGTTCCTCGGAGCTGATTAATTGACGCGTTAATTCTCAGATCTCTAATGAGAAGTAGGAATTTAGCATCTTCCCAACTCCCTCGGGCCATGGGCTGGTTGTACGTAGATGCGACCCTTGGCCAGGGCAGTTTCCACACTTCCTGTTGTTGTTAGGTGCCCTTGAGTTGGTATCTAACTCATAGCAACCCTCTGTACAACAGGAGAAACACTATTGTCAGTGCTTCTCTGCTGTTCATAGGGTTTTCAATGGCGGATTGATTTTTGAGAGTGGGTTGCCAAGTCCTTTTTCCAAGCCTACAGCACCTGGTGTTCCCAGGCAGTCTACCATGCAAGTACTAACCAGGTCTGACCATGCTTAGCTTCCGAGATCTGATGGGATCGGATGTCACAGGGCTATGATGGCAGGCAGTTTTTGCACTGGAGAAGCTGCTATCCCCGAAGGGGCGTTTCAGCTGAAAGTAGGACATTTCGTGTTTGGTGCATACTCTCTGCAGCCAGTGGCATCTCAAGGTTAATTTCTGTAATAACATTACATATGAATGGCCAAGTTAACTGGGCTGCTCCCCTCCCACTTCCCCATTAGAGCCTAGATTCTGGGTATTTCTCGGTGGCCTCCCGCTGTCAATGGTGGGTCGGTGGGAAGGAAAGTCAGCTCAGGCTCATCTTTGTGCAGCAGGTCTGCAAGGAGAAGGGAATTCATAGCCAGGGAGGTCAGCAACGGTGGAGACCAGACTGGATGCTTGTCCATAAAGGACTGTGTTAGCTGGGCGTGGTGGCCCACGCCAGTAATCCTAGAGACTCAGGAGGCAAAGCCAGGAGGATCATAAGTTCAAGGCCAGGGAGACCCCGACTCCAGATAAAAAATAAAAAATGAAAGCTGGGCACGGTGTTGCATGCCTGTAATCCCAGCAGCTCGGGAGGCTGAGGCAGAAGGATTGCAAGTTCGAGACCAGAGGCAGTCTGTGTAACTTAGTGAGACCTTGTCTCAAAAAGTAAAAAAAAATGGGCTGGGGGTGCAGCTCAGTGGTCCAGCACTTGCAAAGCATGCAAGCGCAAGGCCCTGGGTTCAATCCCCAGTTGTTGTTGTTTGTTGTTGTTAGGTGCCGTCGAGTCAGTATCCGACTCATAGCGACCCTTTGTACAACAGGGGAAACACTATTGTCAGTGCTTCTCTGCTGTTCATAGGGTTTTCAATGGCAGATTGATTTTTGGGAGGGGGTTGCCAGGTCCTTCTCCCAAGCCTACAGCTTCTGGT